>PVIC010046362.1:0-7500 GCA_004025085.1 Thryonomys swinderianus
AAAAAAAAAAAAAAAAAAAAAAAAAAAAAAAAAAAAAAAAAAAAAAAAAAAAAAAAAAAAAAAAAAAAAAAAAAAAAAAAAAAAAAAAAAAAAAAAAAAAAAAAAAAAAAAAAAAAAAAAAAAAAAAAAAAAAAAAAAAAAAAAAAAAAAAAAAAAAAAAAAAAAAAAAATATTAGCCAGACAAATCAAGCAAAAGAAAGAAATAAAAAGGATACATATACAAAAGAAAGAAGCCACAGTATCATTATTTAGAGATGACATGATTTTCTGCTTAAAGGGGCAAAAAAATTCACAAGTCTACTAGAATTAAGAATCAAATTCACTAATATAGTAGGGTGCAAAAATCTATGCATATCAATAACATTCCTGTACAGCGATAGTGAACTCACTGAAAAAAAAATAGGAAAACAATACCATTCACAATAGCATCAAAAAAAAAACGAAATAGAAATTAACCTAATCAAAGAAGTGAAAAGCTTCTATAGTGAAAAGTAATGTATTATAAAAAAGGAGAATGAAGAGGACAATAGAAACTGTGAAGATGTACCATGTTCCTATATAGGCAGAAACACTATAGTCAAACTGACCATACTCTGAAAACCAACAGGTTCGGTGCAATCCTAAATAAAATAATAGCAGCACCCCTCACAGAACTAGTGAAAACAACCCTAAAATTTATATGAGATGAGAAATCCAAAATAGCAAAAGCAATCTTGGGCAACAAGAACAAAGTAGAAGACATCATAATACTTGAAAGTTTCACTAAAAATCAAAGTATTAATAATGAAGTGGTAGTGGCTCTAAAACAGACATGTAGGTCAAAGGAATAGGACAAAGAATGAAAAACAATCCAAGACACTGAACTATTTGATCTTTGATCTTTAGCCCTTTTGATAAAGGGGCTAAAATCATATATTGGAGCAAGGATAGCCTCTTCCACAAATGGTGCTGGGAAAACTGGCTATTTGCAGAAGATTAAAGCTCAACTCATATCTCTCCCTGTGTACTAAACTAAACATTAAAACAGAAACAGTGACCCTATTGGAGGATAAAATAGGTAAAACACTTGAGGTCATAGGTATGGGCAAGGACTTTCTGAACAGAACTCCATTTGCACAAGAAATAACAAGAATCAACACATGGTTTTATATGAATTTAAAATGCTTCTGCATAGCAAAAGAAACAGTCAACAGAGAAAAGACAGTCAACCGAATGTGAAAAAAAAAATGTTGCCAACTGTTCCTCAGACAGGGAACTAGTAACTAGAATATATAAAGAACTCAATAACCCAAATAAAATACCTATTAAAAGGTGGACAGTGGAATGCATGAATACTTCTCAGAAGAAGTACAAATGTCTGGCCATTACATAAATGCAAATTAAAACAATGCTAAGATTGCACCTTACACAAGAAAGAACAGCTATCACCAAGAATCAAGTAAGACTGGTGGCTGTGACGGAAAAGCAACCATTCTACATATAATGTAGAATGCAATATCTTGTTCATAAGAATGCAAACTAGGACCAGGATTTTAGCTCAGTGGTTCTGATGCCTGCCTACCAAGGGCAAGGTCCTGACTTTGATTCTCAGTAACTATATACAATACCAGCTGTGGTGACTCACACCCACCAGCAATCAATACCACATAACAGAGTGCCAGGGGGATAGCTCACATGTGTAATCCCAGCACTTGGGAGGCAGAGACAGGAGGATTGCTGAATTCCAGGCTTGCCTGGGCTACAGAATGAGCTCAAGGCCAGCCTGAACTACAAAGCAAGACCCTGTCTCAAAACAAAAAAGGTAAACTAATACAACAAATATAGAAATAAGTATGGAGCTTCCTCAAAGCACTAAAATTAGCAATTTCATTTGACCAGGTGTTCCCCTCCTAGGTATCTTCTCAATAGAACTAAAGCCATCATATTATAGTGATATGGGCATAGCTATGTTTATGGCAGCACAATTCCTAAGAGTTAAATCTTGGAAGCACTCTATGTGTACATCAACAGATCACTGGGTAAAGAAAATGTGGTGTGTATTTAAATATAATGAAAGATTACTCAGTTATAAAGAAGGATCCATTTGTGGAATTTGTAGGAGAATGGATGGACCTGAAAAATACAATATTAAATGAAATAGACATAGAAGCTCAAATACCATACGGTATCTCACTGAGCAACACAAAGTGCAAATAAAGAGCAAAGTAAAGTACTGATAGAAGAAAACAGGAACACATATCTTTGGTACATAAGAATGTGTCCAACAGACCAAGAACAAGGGAAGGAGCTTAGGGAAAGAGGAAGTAAAAAGATTTAAAATGTGTCATGTACATGTACCAAATATTCACAAAGAATGTGATCATAAGTCATAAATATGAACTACAATAATAATAATAAAGAAAATAAAGCAAATATAGAGAGATGTAGGTGTGGAGGGAACAGGAATAAAAAAGAATCAATATGTAGTATGTACATGGGCCTACTCCCTGAAATGAATATAAACTTCATGTACTGCAAACATGTGCTAATCAAATAAAATTAAATAAATGTATCATATTTCAAATAATCTAACCATTATTAATCTTAATATTCACTTGTTATTTTAGTACCGTTCATGAAAAATACTGCCATTGTTACTGAAAGGCACCACCAATTATATTTTTTCTAAGTTTTTTCTTTACTGGGTTGATTGGTACACTTCAAGTATACATTCTGATGACACTCATCATTAAGAATTTTTACCTGTACATGATACATCTTTCTTCTTATTTTTTCCTATTCCCCTGCTCTTACTTCAACTTCTCCACCTCCATATATATATATATATATATATATATATATATATATATATATATATATATATATGTTTTGCTTTTGTTTTCTTTTCCTTTTTTACCATCAAATTTTTTCTTTGCCTCATTTGCTTTTCTCTGACACCACCAATTATATAATTTGTCAGAATTCTAGAGATGTTAAAATGAGGAAAAATAGATTACTTTGAATAAATAAAATATAGTAATTACCATAAAATAATACAAATCCAATGAGATTTCATTTCATAACCAATATGACAGCTGTAATTTTTTTTTAAAAAAAGAACAAGTCTTGTCCAAGATATAGAAAAACTGTAATACTTGTGCATTGCTGGTGTCAAAGTGAACTATCAGTTACATAGAAAAGAGGTTGAGGGCCGGAGATTTAGCTCAGTGGTTCCAGTGCCTGCCTCACAAGCGCAAGGCCCTGACTTCGATCCCCAGTAACCACATACAATGCTGGGCGTGGAGACTTACGCTCACTGGCAATCAATACCACCTACCACAGTGCCAGGCGTGGTGGCTCACGCCTGTCATCCCAGCACTCGGGAGGCAGAGACAGGAGGACTGCTGAGTTTGAGGCTTGCCTGGGCTACATAGTGAACTCAGAGCCAGCCTGAACTACAAAGCGAGACACTGTCTCAAAAAAAAAAAAAAAAAAGAGGTTGGCCATTCCTCAAACTGTTAAATGGAGAATAACCACACAATCCAGCAGTTTCTTCATTAAAGAGACACCCGCAAGAACTGAAAACTAGTACTAAACAAACACTTGGATACACATTGGCCAGAATTGCCGAAAAGTGGAAACAACCTATGTGGCAAACACCTAATGAATAGATTACTACAAAATATGTGATGCCTATATAATGGAACATTATTCAGTAATAAAATGGGGTGAAGTACTGATAGATGCTACCACATGGATAAAACTTGAAATATTATAGGAAGTGGGAAAAAGCCAGATAGAAAAGATCATCTATCATATGGCTTAATTCATATGAAATATGCAGAATAGCTGAATCCAAAGAAACAGAAAACACATTAGCTGTGGGTGGCTGGAGGAAGAAGGAATTGAGAGTGATTGATTAAAAGATCCAGGAGCTTTTAAGGTGATGAAAATGTTTTAGAATTAGATAGAAATGAAGACTAAAAAATATTGTGAAAATACTGAATGCCAATAAATGGTACAGTTTTAAGATTGCTCATTTTATGTTATGTGAGTCATCTCAATATAAAAAAGAAGGGAAGGAAGGAAATCAGTAATTACTGAGGTACTGCCATATACTGGACATTGTGCTAGGTTTATGTCTTATCTAATAAAATTCACTAAACAACTCTATGAGTTATCTCCATTTTAAAGATAAGAAAACCAAGGTTCATGTAGCCTAATTTCCATAACTAATAAAATATGGGCCTGGAGTCTATCTGACTTCAAAACTCACATCCTCTAGCACAACCCACTCTAGGAACCTACCATACCCTGTTCAGTATTCCTCTGTGCACATGGAGTTATGGCTTTGATGGAGAAGAAAGCACAGCATCTAAAGCATCACTCCCAATGAATTCTCCAGGAAAAAAAAAAAGTCAAATTAAAGTTTCATTTTTGCATTAAGCCCTTCCTGATACATAAGAAATTATTCATTCCTGAAAAGGCACATAAAATAAAATTTTGATTCCCTAGTCCTATTTTCCTCCAGATTTCCAAGAACTGATTTTGTAATTTTGGGGACCTTTGGAAGTCCTCATTCCAATGATGAACCTCTCGTGCTTTAACTCTCTGGCTTTACTAAAAGGATAAAGCCCCTCTTTCCAGATTGGAAAAATAGGCTGAAAATGAACTACTTTTGGGAGAGTGAATGCACTGGTATAATGATTAGGACAGAGCATCTCATTCCATAAAAGCATATTTTAATAAAATAGGGTGAAGGATACAAAGTGACCCTTGCCCTTCCTAAGGTCATCCCACAGGTCAGTCACAGAGCACCTGTTACTATCATATAACTTCAGAAAAGGCCTTTCTGAGTGACTTCATGTTCTCTATTATTCTGTGCTTCTAACTTCACTTTACAAATTTGCTCTTGGCCAGCTCCACTTGCATTCCTATTAATGACAAGCATAAAAGGTCTTTAGTTAAGATTCATGTAGTGTATTTCTGTTTACATCTGCTTTGTTAACATTAATCACTTTTTAATTTAAGATGTTATGCATTGATTATAGATATTCTGACACAAGAGCTTAAATGTACTTTTGAAAAATAAAACATTTTCAATTACAGTCATTGGTGTTCCCAATTCATGCAAAACTTTTTAAAAAATAATTAGTCTTAGCAAGAGGATCATAATTTATGAATGTGCTGTATTTGAATGTGGTAATTGTTGTTCCTTGTGTTGATCTTTACAAATGACATATGGCTATATTTTCATGATATTAGGCTGGGAATTATCCAAATAAAGAGAAATGGATGGAGCCTGGCTCCCTGGAAGCATATTTTGTAAGGCAGGCACTTTGTAGGTTGCTTTTGAACACATATTCTTCCTGCATTTTCCTTTAGTGAACCTCTGAGCAGGATCCTGCATCTTCATTAGTGTTGTTTGACTTGCTGGGACAGAGATAGTGCTGAGTGTCAAAACCCACAATCACACCAAGACATTTTTTCAACACCCTATAGTATTTTAAGAATCACCTCTTCTTACATTCCACTAAATTTCTTTTTGCCATTGCTGAATATTTCTCTAACATGCAAGTAGTTAGAAACTACTTCCTTGAAATAAAAATCCTACCTTCAATTGTTCAGTTTATTGTATTTGTGGAACTATAGTCACTTCCATGCTGGACACATTGTTAAGGTACAAGTGCCACATATAGAGAAGTCACAAGAAATTTTATATAGGGCATAGTAATTAGCAGGACAAAGCGAAATCTCTCCTAGGTAGAATTTTAAAGAATAAGTCACTCTTTCAAGACCAATAAGAAACAGAAGATGGAAAAAACCAGGTTGCATTCAATCTGGTAACTGATTATTTGTGAAAATCAGTAACACTTTCCCTTTAGGGAAATAAAAATTCTCAGTTTCTTAGTATAGTATATTAAAGGCTGGAAGATCCATATAAATCTTTGCTATAATCACACCCTACTGCTGGTATATGCTTCACAAGAGTTAGATGGTAGTGAGGAGGTGGCAGTGAATTGTACCATTTATCACAATGTATTAATATGTGAGGACAAATTAAGACAAATTTTTATGTTGCTTTCCCATTTTCTGAGATTCTGTTCAATATAAGGTTTTACATGCCATCTGGGTAGAATTAAAGTAGAATATAACCTTTAAAAATGTGATACTACCTTAAATGTCAGTAGTTCTCAACACAGGGGCAATTTTGCCTCCTAGGGGACATTAACCCATGTCTAGAAATATTTTTACTTGTCACAGCTGAGGGGAAAGTTGCTTCATTCAGCTAGTGGGTAGAGGTGAAGGATGTTACTAAACATCCTACAGTATGGCCTTCCTAACAAGGAATCATGGCCTAGAATGTCATTAATGTCCAAGTTGAGAAACCCTGCTTAATGCTAGCTTAGAAACTCCACTCTGGCTTCCTCATATCAGTCTCTTCATCAGTGATTCTACACTAGATTCAGATGAACCTATACCATTTATTATTAGTCAAGGCTGTAAGAAGAGTACACCTGAATTTCTAAGTCTCAGTTATATGTTGACAGTCACCCTATCATGGTGTTTGAATAAGCCAGTTGTGATGAGTAAACAGTCTACAAGATAGTTAGATCTGGGCTTACATTATTGAGATAACTAATTCTATTTTTGATTTTGAGCCACTTTCAGAGATGTGGCCTCTGGCTGCAAACTACCACTAGAGATTTTAGAGATATGAAGTATCTCTTCAGCCACAAAGTGGAAAACTGAAATATTTTCCATTTATAGAGAGATCAGCTGCCCAGCCCAAAATCTAACAAGTGACCCAGGCAAAACTCAATCCCCTTCCCACATCCTTGCTTAATTGAACTAGAAAGTCCTCTCCAGTTGGTTGTCCTGGAATTTGCACAGTAATACCTGACACTTTAACAGTGCTTTTAACATTTGAAAGGATTTTCTTTCCTGTGGTCTTCAGTGAAGAGATTAAGAATATGGCAGGAGCATGCTAGGGCAGATTAAGATTGAGAAATGCCAGTCTAATCTACAATCTAATCAGAATTCAGAAGCACAGGAAGACTCTGTATGCTTGAGAAAATTGCACCATACAAAGCCCTGCGAAGGAAACAACTCACAAGAGTGGGGCCTGGGCCGCAGATTTAGCTCAGTAGTTCCAGCACCTGCCTCAAAAGCACAAGGTTCTGAGTTTGATCTCCGGTAACCACAAACAATGCTGGGTGTGGTGACTCATGCCTACCAGCAATCAATACCACATAGCACAGTGCTGGCGTGGTGGCACACGCCTGTAATCCCAGCACTCAGGAGGCAGAGGCAGGAGGATTGCTGAGTTCGAAGCTTGCCTGGGCTACATAGTGAGCTGAGGGCCAGCCTGAACTACAAAGCGAGACCCTGTCTCAAAAAAAAAAAAAAAAAGAAAAAAGAAAGAAAGAAAGAAAAGAAAAAGAGCAAGGCCTTTTATCCAAGCACTGTTCCCGGTACATCCTGACTCAAAGTGAAAGCCTGAGCCAGACAGCAGTTTGA
>PVIC010046362.1:12500-14270 GCA_004025085.1 Thryonomys swinderianus
GAGTGGCATGTAGACCCTCGGCACTTAGAGAAGGCTGTGCCAGGAAACCAAACATTCAGAGGGGAAAAAGAGGACAAGAATAGGAGAACCAAAGATGTTTTGAAATATATGGAAAGAAGATAATCCGAGGTTTTTTATTTGGCTGGAAATGAATTAGCCTAGAAATTCAACTCAGATGTAATATACCCTAAATTTGTCTACAATTTGACATCTAAACACTGATTAAGCAGTGATAGACTTCCTTAGAACCAGGGGATTAAGAACCTTGGAGTACATTTTCGGTGCTGTCATTTCACTACTTAGCATATTAAATTCCAGTCTGAAAGCCGTTCAGGTGTTTAATTATCAAATGAATATTTCAAATATATTATGCTATTTTTTCTCTATCCTTCCTCCATAGCTTCTAACTTGTCTTTTGTCATGATTTCTTCACTGGAGACCAAATCAAACATTTTTACTTGCTTTCCTCTTGTCAAAGGTACATGTTTTCAACAGAGTACACTAACATTCAGATGCCTTCTGGCAACTTGTGGGGAAACTCCCCAAAGTACCCTGTGCCCCAAGATGTTACCAATTTAATCTGGCCCGATCATCTTCCAGATTTTCAGAGAATGGTGTGCCAGAGTCTGCAGCCTGAAGACAGAAGTGCCACACTGTAGGTAGAAGTTGCAGCTACTCCACTTCGAATGAGAGCTAAGCTGAGGCTAGTCATCATGTCCAGAACTTAGATGCTGAAGCATCCCTAGTGTCACCTCCCTAAAACTCAGGCAGTGCTTCTGCTGAGGGTCCCCCGAGCCCTTTACTCTGTCAAACCAGCAGATCCAACCTGCCACCAAGGAATGATTCCTAAATAACTCAGCCAGGGTCTCATAAAAAATCATGTACATTGGGCCAGAGATTTAGCTCAGTGGTTCTGGCACCTGCCTCGCAAGTGCAAGGTCCTGAGTTCGATCTCCGGTAACCACACAGAATGCTGGGCATGGTGACTCACGCCCACCAGCAATCAATACCACATACCACAGTGCGGGGTGTGGTGGCTCACGCCTGTAATCCCAGCACTCAGGAGGCAGAGACAGGATGATTGCCGAGATCCAGGCTTGCCTAGGCTACATAGTGAGCTCAGGTCCAGCCTGAACTACAAAGCGAGACCCTGTCTCAAAAAAAAATAAAAAAAAAAATCATGTACATCATCCTCAACTGAGAATATATGATTTCTAAAAATAATAAAAGCTGGTCCATTAAGCAAATGCAGCTCATGGGTCAAAGGAATCTTGGAACTTTCCTAGGTTTGGTTCTCCTTTACCCATAGCAAAGTTGGCTCTTGACTTATGTTAACCAATGTCATTACTCCCAACTTTTGTCTTAGCAACTGCAAAGAACAAATGATGATGAAGAAGTAGCAATCAGAGTAGAAGTAACTTGCCTAAATCCCACATCTAGCTTGTGACAGCTGAAACCGTAACTTCATCTCTCTACTGATACTGAATAAATTTTCTAAAGCTCTCTGGAGTTCTCATCAAGAAACTGAACAGAATCTAAACCCAAGTTTCACTACTACTTAATCCTATATTGGTGTTTATTTACGTGGTAATACGTATTATTGATATATCTTTGTGACTTACTTTCTCATCCTAGCATCTCTCCTCAAAACACACACACACACACACACACACACACACACACACACACACACCAGTCATGCTGGTTAATAAAACGCAGAACATGCCTACAGCTAGTGCATTCAGATGGAGGTCAGAATTACACATGATA
>PVIC010046363.1:0-14271 GCA_004025085.1 Thryonomys swinderianus
AAAGAAAGAAAGAAAGAAAGAAAGAAAGAAAGAAAGAAAGAAAGAAAGAAAGAAAGAAAGAAAGAAAGAAAGAAAGACCAGGCTTGATGGCATATGCCTATAATACCTCTACTCAATAAACTGAGGTAAGAAGATTGCTATGAAGTCGAGACTAGTATGTGTTACACGAGTTCAAAGCCAGTCTAGATTATATGGCAAGACTGTCAAAAAAACCAAAAACACAACAAAAAACTTTTCTGCTACATGAAGACTGAGCACTTTACATTAAAAGATAGGACTTTCAAGTTTTACAAAGGAAAAAATATAAACAGAAAGAACAGAATCAATTGGCCACCACTCCATCAAATGTGTCTGTACTGAGAACTAAACTTCAGTGACTAACCACACTGCAAACGCTAAAAAGCCCTTTATTATTGCTGACGAGTTGATCTTGCCTGCTGCTAAGGACATCTGTCCTACAAAAGGTCACACAAAAGGTGGCACAGATTACTCTTTCAGCTAATACCACAATTAGATGAATGAAACAGGAGCATACACCAGGCACAGATGTTAGGGAAGATCAATGCGTCACTGTGCTGTACAGTCCAAGTTGACCACTCAATCATTGTTGATGAGGAAGTTATTTTCCTCTCGTCCTTTTTTTAGTTTTTAAAATTTCAAAAGTATTAATTTATCTCCAATTATGAAGGATGGGGACTGGAACATACAATCTACTTCTTTTTCAAGTTTTCTATGATGTACATTTATAACATTAAAGGATATTAGCTCATCAAAGTAGGTGGCAAAAGCTGATACTTATTTCAAAACAACTACAGTTGATATGTATTATTGCTGTCATCCATTGATAAGGAAATTTAGGCTTAAAGGTTAACTAGCTAAGGTGGAAGTGAGAGTTGAAACTTTAAGGTAAAGCGATGACAGCAGAAAAAAATAATATGTCCCCAATAAGTGAATATATTGTCAGAATATCATTATACATTAGAAAAAAGTGATAGTTTACTTGCTATAACTAAACCTTTGTTTCTCTCTAGCATACAGTATTGCTTTCAACTCTCAGATGTCATCTGTCAGAGGGATTTATAAATAGACCCAAGGCAACCATTCTTTTAATTGGGTAGTGCCAGTGATTAGTAAAATATGTGTATATTAGTAAGATTTTTTTCAAATTGCATTTATAACTAGGAAACTTTTATTTTGGTTTGCACTGATTTGCTGTTTTTTGGGTAAAATCTATAGTTAGGGTTTGAGAGGGAATAACTTTATAATCTAACTAGTTGAGCTTGAAATACTGTTGCTTTATTAGTTTTATTTTCCTTTATGCTAACTAGGCCTGTCACCCTACTTCTGCTCACAAGAAGAAAAGTTAATTTTCCTTGCAAAAGTAAGTTTTACATGAAAATGGTAGTCATTATCATCTTTCTATGCTTAAAGCCAGCAATAAATTATGTAGTGAAGTTTTATGTTCTCATATGTATATATAAGTTATTATCGATAGACATTTTCCTTCTAGTTTGTAATGAGCTTTAACAAAATAAGAGGGAGGTAAAACTTTCTAATGAAGCTCACTGACCTAGGTATAAACCTGACTTAGCTGTGAACAAGTCACTGGTATTCTAAGAAGTTCATGGTCAAGTTTTAGTTCACTTGTTACAGTTGGTGTCTGGATATCTCCCCCAAACCTCGTGAAGTCATAAGTGGGGCTTTTTCCAGCAGTGGCTGAATTTAGAGTGTGTAATGTCATAAATAATTTCAAGTTTATACAATCATTAGAAGAGAGGAGTATAAGAACACCACTCTATATGACAAGATAAACTTTGGAGAAAAAAAAAACAGCTGAAGACAAAAAATGACCATGAATGATTCTGTGGGTGCTCTCACATCATGAGGTCAACTAAGTGTTTTCTGACACTGTGTGCCTGATAACGCCTTCTGACAACAGCACTGTTCAAGACAGACATACACAATTTTGTATTCTCAAAGCTACATTTAAAAAAAAGGTTAATTTCAATTATGTATTTTATTAAACATACAATATTGTCACTTGCACAATAGAATCAAGGTTCACACTTGGCAAAACTTTGATTAAGCTACTGAACCATCTCATAGGCCCATTTGTACACTCCCTAGTAAAATCATTTTAGCAAACAATATCAAGCTAAATCAAATACCTTTATCCTTAGTATCTCATCATCCTTGATAGTTGGTAAGTCCTTGGCCCTTATCTTCCCCCAGGTGATACTCATTATCCTGTTTTAAGCAAGAATCCTCTTAAGTAGGTTTAGCCAGTATACTACCTACCCATCTGGGGACTATTATTTAGTAATTTCCCAACTACCACCTGGACTCTTGACCCAAATCTCTTTCCTTCACTGCAAGAACTCACTGCAAAGGTCCTGAATGAATGATTCTTAACCATGCCTTAATAAGAACAGACTAAGCATCCTTTACATGAAAAGCTTTAACCACAAACGTTTCAGATTAGAGATTTTTTTTCTTTTTAGGATTTTGGAGAATTTGTACAGATTTTATCAGTTAGGCATTTCTAATCCAAAAATCTGAAATCTGAATGTTTCAAACCTGAAACTTTCAAAGTGCTAAAATAAATTTCAGATTTTTGAGCGTTTATGGTTTCAGATTTTCCCAATGAACAATGTCCAACCTGTATCATTTAATTTAATGCATGCAAATGTTATGAATACCACATCTCACAATTTTCCACATAATTTTAAGTACTTAGTGGCTTAACAGTTTAAATATTGTAGAAAGCACAAAATTCTTAGGGATTTTTATTGGATCTTGAATTGAAATCACTAGGAAGGTAAATTTATTTCATTTATTTATTTTTTGAGACAGGATTTGACTAAGCTGCTAAATTGCCTGGGCTGAGCTAGAATTTGTGATCCTCCTGCCCCAGCGACACAAACAACTGGGACTACAGGTGTGGGCTACCATGTTTACTAGAAAGGTGAATTATTATTATTATTTTCTGAGATAAGGTCTCTCTGTGTAGTACAGGTTGGCCTTGAACTTACTATATAGCCCAAGCTGCCCTCATACTTGTGGTGGTTCTTCTGCCTCAGGTTCTTCATACCTGTATCTCACTGAGATACAGGTATGCACTACCTTATCTGATGTAGGAAGGTCAATGTAGCTGCAATTTGTTTGTCTGTAGGATTTCTAAAAATCTTAAACTTCACCTCCTTTGAATGCTAACTTAGCCTACTAACACTGCTGTTGCAAAAAGCTGTAAAATGGATTTTTTAAAGCTGTGAGATATAAATGTACAGCACGTAATCTGGATTGTAAATTTGATATTGCTGCACTATTAATGTATTAGAACATCAATTGCAAATTTGAATTTCACATAAAAAGATAAACCAAGAAAGAAACATTGGAAAGCCTGTTTTGGGTTTGCCATTTTTTAAAAACAGAGCATGGTGTGGGCAAAAATGACTTTAACAACAACAAAAAAAATGACTTTAACAGAAGACTAGAAAAAGAGCCAAGTCCTACTCTCCCTGACTCCTATTTACTTCTAGTGTTTTAAGAATACTGAAAAACTTGTTCAAATCCAGTTAAGAAAAAACGGGGGGGGGGGCTGTAAAAAGGCTTGGTACACATCTTTTGAACAGCCACCAAAAGCACTAGGAATATGGCTTATTAAAAGTGAGACTCCAGCTGAGTACAGTGGCACACCAGTAAATTGCATTATCTGGGAGGTTGAAGTAGGAGGATCATAGGTCTAAGTTTAGAGTGGACAAATTAGGGAGATCTTGTTTCAAAATAAAAACCCCCAAAGTAGCTGGGGATATATAGCCCAATGCAAAGGCCCTGGGTTTAACTGCTAGTACAGCAAACAGACAAAAACTAATGAGAACCTGTGGTTGGCATAGAGGGACAAGTAGTGGGGCAGGGTAAGGGTACTGTACTTAAAATAATATTGCATTAAAAAGGAAAAGGGCAAAAGAAAGAAAACAAAACTACTACACGTGGAAGAGTGAAAGAGAGGGCAAACTGAACTGGACCAATACAAGAAAAGTGGTTTCTGTAAATGTAATGAGAAAAGCAGTAATGTGAGGTTGGAAATTTTCCACTCTAGGGGATTACCAAAAGGGTCTGAGAATTTATTGGTCCCGCAGATTGAACAGAGAGGCAGTGAGGAGGTTTAGCAGTTTATCGGTCCTGATGTCAGGTGTCCTACGTCTATATCTTGCTTCAACCTTTAGGGAGGTCTCCTTGAGCAAGGAAGTTTCTTGAAGAGTCTGGTCTGGCTTCCTCTATCAAATACATCCTACGTGTACTACTCAGATTTCTGGAAGGCTTTGTAACTCATAAAAAGCCACATAAACACAAGTTTCTGTTGCCATGGGAAGAGTTGAGAGGCCACTTTAACTCAGCTCTCGTTTTTTGTTCTCCTCTCTTCATATTCTATTTCAGGCCCTATCTTCCCACATCAAGATATTCTTGATACCTACCCTCACATGCACCTTATCATACTGCTGCAGTACAGAAAATCTACTCCGATGGCAAACACAAATTTTTTTTCTGATCTAAAATAATCCAACAGGTCAATAAAATCAAGGAGCAAACTTGCCACTTTTCATCCTGCAATCACCGATCATGTGGAAAAGAAATCAACCACTGGAGATCCCCAAGACATTACAAATTCAAGATTGCTATACAGAAAGTGTATTAAAGTCCTTATCAGAGAACTTTAACCCTCAAAATAATATATTCGTGCAAGTCACCCTGCACTGTATGTCTTAAGTCTATAGCACAGCCATGCTTGCTGTTCCACACCTGTAACCTCAGTTACTTGGAAGGCTGAGGTAGGACCCCAAGTTTGAGGTCAGGCCGGGAGAGTCAGTGGGACCCTCTCTGAAAATAATACTCAAGGTCTGGAGATACAGCTCAGTGGTATGAAGCTTACCCAGCACGCGAGTCATGGATGTTTTACTTTATTTTGCGGTACCGAGGGTCAAACTTGGGCCCTTGTGCGTCCAAGGTTGGCGCGTTACCACTTGAGCTAAATCCCCTCTGCCCTAGACATGGATTTTTAAACTGATCTTTACCATTCACGTCTGGGCGAGGGCACTGACTTTTCTTAAGCCACTGAGCACAGGTAACACAGGTAATTCCCAGCGGAACATTTATTTATTTCCAATACTGTATGTCTTCATTTCTCTATACTGGTTTCTCCTTCCAGCTCGTATAGTAGGCTCAGGGTGATAATTTCTAAAAAGTACAGGTTCTGGAGTGAAAGTATTTCTGTTCACACACCAAGTCCACTACTGTGCGACTGCACTTCACTTTGCCCCTACTCAGCTGTAGTTCTAGGCGTCTCGCTAGCAAGCAAACGGGCAACCTCCCAAGGCAGCCCAACAGGGGACTTGTGGATGGGCCAGGGCACTTGAGGTTACGGCCCAGGGTTACTTCATACCCGGACTCTGGGCGATTAAGAACGAAAATCCAGAGCCACAGTGCTACTTCCCGCAGGACACGCGAGGAGCAACGGAAAGCATCCTCCTCAGCCAGGGAAGATCCAACCTCACACCAAAGCCCGCCGACGGACTCCACAGCCGGCGCATGCGGAACTGCCAGCGGAACTCGGCGGTTCCCGGAAGGGAGCAAATGGGATCGTGAGGGCGGGAAATCGCACGGAAAGGGGCGGGGCATAAAGCGGAAGCACTGAAATCAGCTGACTGGCTCTCGTGACAGTCCTGGGCGGTGGCAACGCAGGCGTAATAGAGGGCGGTGCTGGAAGCCTGGTCGAAGATGGCGACCTCCAGTGTGAGCCTCTAAGAGGCCGGGGAAGGAGGTGGAGGGGGCGGGGAGACGGCGCCGCGGCTGCATTAGCTACCTGTGGCAGTGAGCTACAAGGTTCCAGCGGCTTGAAGGGGAAGTAGTGACAGAGAGGAGGCCGGAGTGTGCCTCATTGCTCTGGACGCAGAGCCAGCGGCGGGAGGAGCCCAGGCTGGAGCCGCTGCAGCCTCCCGCGAAGGTAAAGCTGACTCTGGGCGATGGACCGTGGGATTCTGCCTCCCTTCTCCCCACGCAAAAGGACTGGAGAGTCTCAGGGCATTGAAAAGAGTGGTGGTGTTTTGGCCGCCGCCAAGGGAAGCAGATTACCTGCCCCCTGGACTGCTGCTGGTCCTTCCGTCGGGCCACCTCTTCCCTGACTCTGAGTGACACTTGTCCAGGCCACAGCCTTGTCTGTTATGCCCCACCCCACTTTATGCCTCCTTTTCGTGCTTTCTGCCCACTATGGCCAGGTAGGTCCCCTGCTCCCTAGGACATCGTTATCCACCACACTCCAAGGGGCCCTCCGGGCTCCGCCCTCGGAGGGCCCCTTTCCAGCCTGTTAGCCCAAGCACCCCTCCCGCTGGATGCCGGTAATTTATTTCGTTGGGTAGGCGATACTCTGCCAGCGTCCCGCATAGAGTTTCTTTGCTTAGCTTTGTTTCGTTAGGAACAGCTGCGTCGTCTATTCTTCATTCCTTCCCTTTTCCAAAATCAAGTTTCTCCCCGAGGCTTTTCGTTCCTGTAGTTTATTTCATAGTAGTCTTTCCTTAGCTGCTGTGATTGCATCTCTGGATGTGCCCTTTGGAGTAGGAGAAATAGGACTTTGATTCCTCTGTTAAATGCAGATTTGAGACTTACTGCACCTGAGAAGAATGCCTTTTAAATTCCCCCCTTGTTATAGGGTGTTAATCACCACTGTCTTGAAATTGTTTCCTCTATCACAGTTGCTGAAAGAGGGGAGTAAACATCTCCCGTACTAACATCGATGGTCTCTCAAAATAATTTTTTCTCCCTTACTCTCTCATTTTTTCCTTTTATTCCACCCTACCTCCGCTGAGTCTCTATTGAAGCGTCTCTACTGAAGCTCTTGCATTCTCTGTGAAAGGTTTTGTACAGTAGAATTATTTTGAGCGTTTTCGAGGAAAGTGTCTTTGAAAACGGGATATTTCTTCACAACTTGCTCCCAGTAATTGTCTTTTTTCACAGTATTTTCTTGCTCACTTTATGGATTTGGTAGATTTCCATGCTTAAAAGTATCTACAGCGTTGGAGGAAATGATTCACAGTAGTCAGATTTTCTAGTATATTATCAGTAATCTGTGGGCTTATGGGAGTATGAAACGACTTCCTTTTAAAAAAAAAAGGCAATTTTTTTTTTAAAAAGGAAATTTATAGAAACTATTCAGGCATGTAGTGTCCTGAAAACACTGGATCTCAGTTCTTTGGTTTCTTCAAAGTGCTTTGTTGCTTGGCTTAATTTAGGATATAACATAAAACTTTGTTAATATTTTAAATTTAATGTGAAACAATAAGAAGCTATATCTCAAGTGCAGCCTGGGCTATTGTTACCATATGTTCATTGAACCTAAGTCTTTATTTAGAAAACACTGCATTGTACTTGTTTGAAACCAGGAAGTAGACATGTTAGAGAGGAAAAGAAGAGACCGTTATTAGGAAACAAGAGTGTAAAGAACCTTAAAGACTAGAGTTTATTTCTTAGAAAATAACAGTATTTGTATTCCATTGAGAGATAGTAGATATTTCTCTTTTTCTAAAATGGTAATGGTTTGACAATGGTTAAAAGGGAATTGTTTGGAAATACCTCTAGATTCACTGTTTCACAATTTTATTAGATCCAATAAAGCTTTCCTTTTTTTGTTTTGTTTTGAGACAAGGTTTGTTATGTGGTCCAGGCTGGCCTTGAATCCAAGGTTGTTTTCCTGTCTCAGTCTCAAAATTCTGGGATTATAGACATGTGCCACCATTCCAGACTTTTTTATTTTCTTATTTAATTATTTTTTTTATTAAGTAGTCAGCAGCTACAATTGACAGTCACAGGAAATTGTGCCCAGGCCAGGTCTGTGCCAACAAAGGTATAGACCACACCAAGAAAGGTGCAAGAGTGACAGAAAAGCACTCTGTACAGATCAAAGCACACAAGAATAGAATAACAATATAAAAAGGAGTGGATAAATCAGGCTTTCAGAACTTAAAGTCCAGACACCTCTGCTTTAGGTATCACCCACTGAATCTCTAGGTGTGATTGACAGCATAGTTTCTTGCAAGCTCCCTTTTTATAGTAAATAATTGTAACTTTTCAATATGCATAATTGCCTTCCTTTGGTTTAGTCAGCTGCAGAGAGTTCAGTTAGAGTAGCTAACAAATTGATGAAAACTGAGTGCACTATCTTGTTTACTCTTTATTTTTACTAGTATTATGCCTTCATGAAGTTGGAAGGAGGCTAACTTGGGGAATGTGTTGTGCAGGCCTAGTGTAGGAGAATAGCAAGAAGGGTTTTAAGAAGGCCAAGAAACTGCTCGATTCTTCTGCTTTCTCTTCTGGAACAAAACTTTAATCGGTGGAGGAAAATGCATCTTTATTGGCTCTACTGGTAAATATTCACTGGGCTAGGAGAGACGAAATAAGAGAAAGAGTATTATGGGGAGAGGGTCTCTTAACCCAAAACTGCAATCAGGGGAGGATCAGGCGTACTAAGAAGGCTGTACCTCTGGAATCCAGCGACATAATATATGACTTAGAATGAACATCAGTCAGAACAATAGATTGATTGCATCCCTCACCTCCTGCCACCATGCTCAGAATCTTTGAATAAGGAACTGCAATCACAGAAATCAGCTGGAAGAGGCACAAGATTATGTAAAAGGCCTCCATTGCAGAAGACCAACCTGAGAAGAATAACTAGAGGGTGTGAACAGAGATAAACGACAAGAAGCAGAGATGATTTAGAATGAGGAGATTGGGGAACTCTTGCCTCTAGTGAACAAAGAACCCTGAGCATTTGGTTCATCTCACTTTTACTTACTTAGACAAGGGAGCAAGCAGTTTGGTTTATGGAGGATTCATCTGCCACTTGTTAGCTATAGTGTGTACCCAGGTAAACATCAAACAAATCTCATTGGTATTGGCTCTTCTCTGGATCTTGCAGTGTGCTAACGAGCATACCTGCATGCTACCAAAGGAAGAAGAATTTGCTTTGTGCTCACAGAAGTCAATTAGGCCTTGATATTTATTATCTAGTCTCTTACACTCCATCTCAACTCTCCTATGTGTCTAGTTTAAAAAAAAAATTGAAAGACAGGAAAAGGTAAATAAAAGAAAATAGAAATTCTCAAAAAACAGTTGTCAGAAATGCACTCAGGTTGACATAAACACTTATTCAACAGGGAATTTAAATGTACTGTGTGTTAAAAGTTGCGAAAGAAAAGTGGGACAAGATGTGGGATCAAGTGGATCAATTCAGTAGAGAGAAACTGAAAGAATCAAAAAGAAATCCTAGAAGTGAAAAAATGAGTTTCAGAATAACTTTGAGCTAGTAGATTTGTCATAGCTAAGAATCAGAACTTATAAATATGCTAGTAGAAATTTGTAACTGTACCACAAGAACATGTTGGAAAAAAAAAAACCAATAGAACTAGTCATTTTAATATATGCCTAGTTGAAATTTCAGAAGACAGAGCAGAAACTATATTTGAAGAAATACCAGAATTTTCCAAAATTAATGTGAAAACAAAGATCCCAGTTTACAGAATACAAGGAGGACAAACACCTCTCCCCAGTAAAAACCTATACAAAAGCTATCTAGGTATATAACATACTAAAGGAAAAGAAAGGACCAAGGAAAATATCTGGAAGGTATGGAGGTAGGGAGCATAGGAACTAAGTTACAACAGAGTGTAAACAAGAAGACTGACTTACTGAAAGAAAAAGCTCCCAAATTTATACCCAGCAAAACATCTTTCAAGTAAAATGAAACAAAGATACAATGAAACAGCTGAGAAAACATTAGTATATGTGCTATATAAGGAATGTTTGAAAGAACTTCTTCACACAGATAAGCTTGGATGTACAGAAATGGATGAAGGATACTGGCAGTGAAATAAAATAGAATAAAATTTACTTTTACTTTTAATTGTTCTAAAGGATTTTGTGAAGGGAAAAGTCTAGTAAATGTACCATATGTAAAAGTAGAAAGTAAAACATTAATACAAAGAATAGGAGGTGATGCTCCACATAAACCAATATATTATTTGAAGTTAGACTGGTTAAGTACATATGTATATTGTAACCCTAGAACCACAACTAAATATATATATAAAAGATGTAAGGCAATAAAGAAGATAAAACTCCTAAAAGTACTTGCTTAATATAAGAACACAAAAAAGAAGAAAATAGGAGACAAAAAGGGACAACAGATGTAACAATGTAAAACAATCACTTTAAATGGTCCACACTAATTAGAAGGCATTATCAGATTCAGTTAAAAAGAAAGATCCAATTATTCATCATTTTTGAGCAACCTACTGTGAAGAAACAGTTTAAAAATAAAAGGATGGACAAAGATAAACCTTGAAAAACACTAAAAGATTGTTGCAATAACTATATTAGTAGGCAATGAAGACTTTAAGAGACATTATATTGTGCAATAACGGTGAGTTCTCCAAGAGCTATAATTTCTAAAAACAGAAAATCTCTTTGAACTTTGATTTTTAGATATAACACCAAAAGAAGAACATGGGTAGGTCTGGCTATCAGAATGACATAATGTCTGAACACATGACTTTTAAAACACACATATTTCCCATATATAAAATTGAGAGTTTATGTTAAATATATAAATATATTTAACATAAATATAGCCCATTATGCCACAAAAAGACATGCCATCCCTAAAAATCACTGTTCTATGTGAAGTTAAGTAGAAACTGCAAGACTTAGGAAAGAAGGATTAGTTAAGATCATAAAACTCAGTTCCTCAGTGATACATTTAAAAAAAGGAATTTAAAAATAGCACTGTTTTGCACATTTTTAATTTTTGTTTTAGTACTAGGGATCAAACTCAAGACCTTGCACTTGGAAAGCAAGTGTGGCATCTCTGAGCTAAATCCCTGGCTTGGACATTTTGCACTTTTTTTTTTTTGAGACAGGGTCTCACTTTGTAATTTGTGCTGGCACTGAGCTCACTGTGTAGCCTAGACAAGCTTTGAACTCAGCAATCCTCCTGTCTCTGCCTCCCGAATGCTGGGATTACAGGCATGAGCCACCACGCCCGGCTTTTTTGCACATTTTTAAGAAGTTAAGTACTATGATATTTAATGGCATTTCTGTTTTGAAAAAGGTAGCACTGGAAGGGATCTTAAGAATTACTGTGGGGCTGGAGGGTTAGTTCAGTGGTTCCGGCGCCTGCCTCGCAAGCACAAGGTCCTGAGTTCGATCCCCAGTAACCACATACAATGCTGGGTGTGGAGACTCACGCCCACCAGCCATCAATACCACATACCACAGTGCCGGGTGTGGTGGCTCACGCCTGTAATCCCAGCACTCAGGAGGCAGAGACAGGAGGATTGCTGAGTTCAAAGCTTGCCTGGGCTACATAGTGAGCTCAGAGCCAGCCTGAACTGCAAAGTGAGACCCTGTCTCAAAAAAAAAAAAAAAAAAAAAAAGAATTACTGTGAAGCATTGGAGGGGGAAAGTCACAAGGTTGAATGGAGTTTAACAACAGATTTGAATGTATCATTTATTGATCTCATTGTGTATGTTTTAACTCACTTTAGCCGGGTATAGTTTCTGCATTCACCTGGTGATTCTTAGTGATTCAGAAAATTGAACATAAGCAAATGTGAAATTTGCAGCATGTTCAAATTTTTCTGTACTTTATAAGTCTTGTTAGAATAATTTTACATTACCAAAAAGGTATAACAAAACTGAATTTCAATATATAAATATTTCATAATGGTCACATTAAAACACTGAAGTTGTTGGAAACTTGCCTTCTTTACATGAAATCAGTTTGATTTTTTTTAATTGAATTCTTTATTGGTACAATTTATATATATCTCAAAATCACATATAACATTGGGAAATTTGTACCAGTATATGATCAGTTTGATTTTTGATAGAAATTTGAATGGGTATAGGATTGTCATCTTGTGACTTAAAGCCACAGGTAGAATTGCTGTTAGCATTGTATTTCGGTTTTTTTTTGAAGCAAGTTTTGCTTTCTAGTTCAGCCTGGCTCTGAGTTCACTGTGTATCCCAGGCAAGCCTCAAACTCAGCAATCCTCCTGCCTCTGCCTCCCGAGTGCTGGGATTACAGGCGTGAGCCACCACTCCTAGCACTGTGGTGTGTGGTACTAATTGCTGGTGGGCGTGAGTCACCACGCCTGATACTGCTGTGTGTGATTACCCAGGATTGCTAGACAAGCGCCAGAACCACTGAGCTAAATCTCTGGCCCCAGTTTCAACATCCTTTTTTTTGAGTCAAAGTCTTGCTTTGTAGTTCAGGCTGGCCCTGAGCTCACTATGTAGTCCAGGCAAACCTTGAACTCAGCAGCGCTCCTGCCTCTACCTCCCAAATGCTGGGATTACAGGTGTGAGCTACCATGACTGGCCACTTTCAACATTCTTAATTTGCCTATAGTGGACCACCCTGCCTGAATAGTGTTCATGTGTAGCATATGCCCTCTGTTAGTATTGCTTTGCATTAGATTTTGGAGGGAAGTGTTCAGACAGGGTTTCACCTTATAGTTTAGGCTGGCTTTGGACTTATTGTGTAGTTCAGGGTAGCTTTCAATTCCTGTAGATCCTCCTGCCTCAGTTTCCTGAGTGGTGGGATTCCAGGCATGTGCCACCATACCCAGTTTAGTGTTTGATTTTTTTATTGGTACATTTTATTGGTACATTATATATAAACACATCACAATGACACTCCACATTGAGAATTTGTACCAGTATATGACACAACTTAATTTTCATTTTTCCCCCTCCCCTGCCTACCCTACGTCCTCCACCCTATATACACAAGCATTGTTTCCTTTTTTTTACCAATTTTTTTCTTTCTTCATTTTTTACCTGTAAACCCCATTACCCTTTGAATATTTACTATTTCACAATATCAATCATGCATTCTAAGTGTTTGATTTTTTGATTAACAGGAAACAAAACTCTTAAAGCAGTCTATCACAATTCTTTTAATGCTCTGATTTTTGTCAACAACCGCTGCCAGAATTTGCTTAATGGAAAAATTACTAAGATCATGAATACAGGAGACTTCTCTAACAGTTCTTAACTTCTGTATTAATTACACTAAATCTTGCCAAGATACGGAATGTATTTTAAATATCAAGTCTTAAGACAGATAAATCTTATTTCTCCTAAACTTTGGAGCCTGTGGGTTTTATTTATTTTTGGCTTTTCTTTTCTTCCAATTATACTTGAAACAAGTTTAGAAAATTTGGTCCTCCGTTACACATTTACTTTAGTTACAGGGAAAATAACAAGTTGAAACATGGTTGCTGAAAAATCTGTTTTGCCCATCAGGGGCTATTTACTATAATAGAAGGCTATATTTTTTAACTCTGGCTTTGTGTGCTACAGAAGAGCCTATGAAGCTAGTATACATTGTTCTTAAAAAAGTGAAGTTATGGTTCAAACATAAGGAGAAATAGAAAATAGGTCTAGAAAGTTCAAAGAATGTACAACAAAGTAAAACATGTAAATGATAATGAAGATTTCAAAAAATGACCTAAGTGAACACATTTCTAAAAAGAATTCAGGTGACTATTTCAAGGTTTTGGAATAGGAAAAATCATCTTCAGTGGGAATTTTTGTTGGTGGGAGAACTGCACTGAGCTATGTTCCCATCCATATTTTAGTTTTTTTTTTCTTTATTGAGTTTACTGGTACAAGTTTTAAGTATATGTTATAACTCATTCATCACTGAGAATTTATACCTGTATACATCATATCTTAATTCCTATTCTTTTCCCATTCCCCTACCTATTTTACTTTTTTTTTTTTTTTTCTTGAGACAGGGTTTCACTTCATAACTCACCCTGGCCCTGAACTCACTCTGTAGCCCAGGCAAGCCTCAAACTTAGCAATCCTCCTGCCTCTGTCTCCCGAGTGCTGGGATTACAGGTGTGAGCCACCATTCCTGGCATTGTGGTGTGTGGTACTGATTGCTGGTAGGCATGAGTCATCACGTCTGGCATTGTGGTATGTGGTTACCAGGGATTGAACTCTGGACCTTGCCAAACCACTGAGCTAAATCCCCAACTCTGCCTATTTTACTTTTTATTTTGAAACACAGTGTTGCTAAAGTATAAATTGCTAGGGTGAGTTTGAACTTAGTGATCCTCCTGCCTTTAACTTCTAGAGTGCTGGGATTACAAGTGGTTACCACCGCATCCATCTAGTTTTTTTATTATTGACTGATTCTTTTCTTTCTCT
>PVIC010046364.1:0-14268 GCA_004025085.1 Thryonomys swinderianus
GGTAGGGATATGGGTAAAAATGAGAATTAACTTGTGGCATATACTGGTACAAATTTCCCAATGTTATATGTGATTTTGAGATGTATATAAATTGTACCAATAAAGAATTCAATTAAAAAAAAGGGGAAAGGGACTCCTGTGCCGATATTCTTCCCAATGTCTAACTGGGACAAAGGAGGGATACTTTGAATTCTAGCCTTGACTCAGTTGAAAGCCAACAAATGAGGGTTTTCACCAACTTCACTCTTGTTTGATCACTGATCTCTACTTTGTGGTTACCAAATGCTGCTTCTCAATGCAACTGCCCCTATTCTTTAAAGCTACAAATTCTTGTGAGGGTAACATTTTGCCAAACTATGAGGTGGAGGGAAAGGAGGGCAGTATAAACATTATTAAGGCTTTCTTTGTTCCAAGCCCTGCACTGAGCAGGGAGGATGTATTCTGGTAGTAGTGCCCTGGACATAATTATTTGCAAAACCAATTTGAAGATTATGTATGAAATCTTGTGGTACCAAAGGAGATCAGGTCTAAGTCGGTTTTCATTCCAGGTGTGGAAAATATTTTCCAGTTTGTTGAATGACTAATTAGCACTTTGCCAAGGTTGAATATGTGTAGATCATTGACAGACTTAATAATGCTTAGTTCCAGAAGCAGACTTCAGAATTGTTCAATTCTACATTCTCAGTTATCAAGGGAGGCAAATATCTTGTTAATCACTAACCTTCTAGCACAAAGTACAGTGCTTGTTATATACTAAGTGCTAAATATATCTTAAATTTTCAAGTGAAGAGACTGATTTGCAGTATGACTGGGTACAGAATTATATGATAGCAGAAGTGGGGTCAAACCCCAGGTCATCAGCAATCCAGTGTTGCCACATCTTCTTTCTAGTTAAGTGATTAAACTAAGTGCAAGAAATAATTTTAGTTTAAAATAGTGTAACAATTGGTTGATGCTTATCAAAACTATTCGCATATTTTTAATCACATAAGCATGATGACTTGCAATGTAAGGCATACTTTATTTATCAGTATAGATATTAAATGATTATCCTTCTTAGTCCTGCCTAATGGTTAGGTGCATCACTCCACAAATAGGCTAACCAAACACCATCTGAGCTTAATCATATAACCAGTCCTACAACCTCATAGGAGTCAATTAACCTCTCTGTGACAGAAGTCTTCATCTCTGAAATGAAAGAATAGTATCTACATCAAAAGGTTATTGTAAAAATCTAAATAGTACATATAAACTGCCTAATACTATGTGAAACATATAAAATATAAGCTATTGATACTGTTATTATTCTAGCAGATTCATAATCTTCGATCATATTACATTCACTCTTTTTCCCTATTTGAAATGTGAGAAGTAATGTAAATAGGCATTTCTCCAACTCACCTCTGCTCAAAACGTTTGGAGATAACACTTAAGTACTGAGGTTAAACCGTCCCATATGCTAATTCCAGGTACAGCAGATAGACTTTCATTAGACTATTTGTGTGGAAGTGGTCATAGAAAAAATATATAATTAGCTAGAGAATGTCAAAGTAATAAAAATCTCATTACTGAAACTCAAATTAAGAAGGAAATGTACACCTATTCTTGAGGCTGAATGCCCAAATCCAGAACATTTTTCTGAATGGCCACATTATGCCAGTCAACCACAGTCAAAATTAAGAAGAGTTCATGTAATTTTGTCAGCTAACCAATATCAAACTGGAGTGATTTAAAATGTAGTTTTCCTTTCCTTTGCTAGGAGATTAAAAACTAGGGAATTCTTAAAGATGGAAAGATTACAGAAGGATTTAGCATACCTGCCTACAACAAAATTGAAAACAAACAAAGCTGACATTGAGTGGGTAAAATGTACTTGCCCATCTGACTCTGATATCTGAAAGATGGAAAAGTAAGTGGAAGAAATTTATATCTGCCTTATATATAGACACATATCAATAATAATGATGAATTTTACTTTCAAACAATAAAAGGCTCAGTGAGAATGTTCTGAATTCAATCCCAACTACCACAAATAAAAGGTCAATAATAATAATAGTTGAGAAGGAAATTTATTAAAGCATAAGAAAGCAGAGATTTCTACTTCTGTTCATGATTAATTAACTGGTAGCAAATATCTCACTATTTAAAGAACTATAAAATTGGGGGCCGGAGATTTAGCTCAGTGGTTCTGGTGCCTGCCTCGCAAGCGCAAGGTCCTGAGTTCGATCCTGGTAACCACATACAATGCTGGGCGTGGTGACTCACGCCCACCAGCCATCAATACCACGTACCACAGTGCCGGGCGTGGTGGCTCACACCTGTCATCCCAGCACTCGGGAGGCAGAGACAGGAGGATTGCTGAGTTTGCAGTTTGCCTGGGCTACATAGTGAGTTCAGGGCCAGCCTGAAGTACAAAGTGAGACCTTGTCTCAAAAAAAAAAAAAACTATAAAATTGGACATCATAAAGCAAGTGTTTTGCTAGACAATGGGCAGAGTATGAATATGATCACTAAAACAAGGAAACATACAAGGAAAGACCCACATTTGTGTCACTTCACTACCTTGGGACAGTTTCTAGAGCAGGACACAGAGAAATAGAATCTAGACAGAAGATGACACTCCTGAGAGGATCTTAAAGTTGAAAGCAGGACCCCAGAAAGGAGGAAGCTGTGAAACTAGGTTTGCAAGTAACTGTTGAGGATTCCGATATGTCATTGACCAAGGGTTACATTATACACATACAAGATAATATTGGCCACAGCCTCCCAGTAAGAGGATGTGTTGAAGTTAAGTGAAACAAAAATTCTAACAGTTGCACAGTGCTCAACTATATTTGAGTTCTACTACAGCCAAAATGTACAGATCTCAATAAAATTCCCAGCATTTATGCAAGTTAATGAAACACAACTGTATTAGTCAGCTTTCCTGCCAATGAGACACAGTACCTAAAACCCACAACTGAAAGCAAAGGCTTAGTTAGAGTCATAGTTTCAGAGATTTTCATTTCAGGATTGGCTGGGTCTAAGGCAGGAATTGTCTCCCCAGAAGGGTGTGGCAGAGCAAAGATGTTTAGTTCATTGCATCCAGGAAGTAAAGCAGGAAATTAATGCCTGAGAGGAAGGTTCCAGCAACCAGCCATAGACCCCAAGGTCATGCCATCAAAACCTACACACACAACCAGAAGTAATCTTTGGGCAGATTCCAAATACAATTAAGTTGAACTCACCAATCTTTGGGCAGATTCCAAATACAATTAAGTTGAACTCAAATTTAACAGCTATACTGCACCCCTTGTCAACTTTATATTCCCCAAAATTCTTAAATCATACTTAATTTCCAAATAAAGACAATAAAATGCTCAAAATTCCACCTAACATAATACAACTATCTTGCATGCCACCTAAAACATATCAAACCATTCCCCCAAAGACTCAAAAGTTTCAGAATTTTTTAAAAATCAGAGTCTCTCAGACAGCTGTGAAGTTCTGTAAAAATAAAAATAAAGTTACATAATCCCAAAGTACAGTGTCACCATATAAACAATCCCACTCGAAAAAGAAAAAGGATATAAAAAGAATTAAGACTATAAGACTGAAACTCAAAAGAGCAAACCTTGAATGCTGTAACCTCATGTCCCACATGCAGAGAACATGGTGAAATGTGAGTTCCAGAGGGCTTGAGCACCCTCAGTCCTATAACCTTGACAATTGCGGCCCATATATTCTCTCTGACTGGCTTCACTCTCAAGCTACAGAATTCCTCAGCAGACATTCCATATTTCTGGCATTTCCAGGTTCCTGAGATCTGTACCGTACTTTTGTCTTCATTTCCACAGCTTCAAGTGCTGCTCTGCCATGGGCTCCTTGCGTGGCCTCCCACATCTTCCTCTGTGATCTAAGTGGAAATCACCCCGACCCAGCAACTCTTACATTATACATGCTATACAAACCAGGGTCATCTAGAAGATGCTAAGGTCTATTGTCAGTAGGTGCCATAGCCAGGCCTCTTTGGGCCATGGCTATAGTAGGCTCTGAGTGCCTGAATGGCTAAGCAAAGTAAAATGAGTCCTAGGGAATCAATTCGCTGGGCAATTCTTCACTAGCAGGGGTCCCAGGGATTCTCTTCTCAAAGAGTTACATTTTTACCTTCTTGAGCCTGAGATATGTGTATTCTTGTTAATTCCTGAGATGCTATCATGACATCTTTCTTCTTGTCCCTGTACAAATAATGTGATTTCTGTTAGTAATTTCTTCAGTAGCCTCCTTTGGCTCCCAATTTACATGTTGTTTCTTTCACCAAAAAATTTATTTTCAAATGTTTCTTATATGCTTTTTTTGCCCACAATTCTCACTACAAATCTGGGTAAGAGCAAGCAACAGTACATATGCCACAGCCTGCATGTTGGGATGACTTGAAATTTTCTCTTCCCAGCCAATCAGTTCACTTCTCTTAATCTTTCTCTAGAAAACTCTTAGGACATGTGCATATTATAGACCAAATTTTTGTCACAGTGTAACACACATAGCCTCTAGTCTAATTGTCAATGGAGCCATTTTTTTCCCAACTGAGCTGAGCATGGCTCTGCATTCCTATCAGTATTCTACTTTTCTAAGTTCTAACCAGAATCATCAGGCTCTGGCTCTAGCATTCCAAGGCTTCTCTAGTCCACATCTCCAAACCTTACCAAACTCCTGCAAACCATTTGCAAAGGCTTCTGCAGCATATGGTCATGCAGTCACAGCAATGACAGCTCTCCTCTGGTACCAATTTCTATATTCGTTAGTTTTCCCATTCCTGAGACATAATTACACACACACGCGTGCACACACACACACAATTTAAAGGATGAAAGATTTTATTTGGCTCATGATATCAGAGGATTCAATCCTTCGTTGGCTGACTCCAGGACAGAAACATGGCAAAAGTATATGTTGGAGCAGAGATACTTAGTTCATGGTTCCCAAGAAGCAAAACAGGGTACAAGTGGCAAGGAAGAAGAAGCCAGAGATGAGATGTGGGCACCAAGGCCACACATCCATTATCTACTCAGACGCCCTCAGAAGTGTCTTTCACCAGTTCCCCAGGTAGATGTCAAACCCAATCAAATCGACACTGTACCTGAAGTGACATGCTATGCATTATGAAATAGACCAAGGTGTACAGTTACAGCTACCTTAGACCCACACTAACAAACCCCACAGGAAAATTCCCCGCAAATATAGGAAAATAACTCCTAAAGTAGCCAATTGTTAAGGAAATACACACCATTATTTAAAGGAAGACAATATACACAACCAATTAATTATGTCATCCAAAATATCTAGAAAAACATTTAAATTGAAAAGAAATATAACCCTAAATCAAGAAAAAGTGAAATTGAAATAAAAATGTCCCTAGATGCACAGATTTTAAAAGACAAGATTTTTTTACTTAAATTCTTTATTGGTACATTTTATATACAGCTCACAATCACGTACAACATTGGGGAATTTGTACCAGTATATGACACAAGTTAATTCCCATTTTTACCCACATCCCTATAAAAGACAAGAATTTTTAACCAGCTATTAAAATATATTCAAATATGTTTGTAATAAGAAAATGGACATGAAAAATGTCAACAATTAAATAGTGAAAATAATATAGAAGATCAAAACTCAGAAAACTATAAATTAGAGGTAAAATTTTGGCATGAAATAGTTCATTGGTAGGACTCATTAATAAACTGGAGTTTTCAGGGAAAGGAATGAGACTCAAAGACAATTCCATAAGAATTGTTCAGTAAAAAATTAGAAAAGGCCAGGCACGGTGGCTCACTCCTATAATCCCAGCACTCGGGAGACAGAGGCAGGAAGATTGCTGAGTTGGACGCTTGCCTGGGCTACACAGTGAGCTCAGGCCCAGCCTGAACTACAAAGCGAGAGCCTGTCTCAAAAACAAAAACAAACACAACCAAAAAAAAATTAGGAAGAAAAGCATTGAAGAGTAAATAGAAGTCTGCAAGGCCTATGACATAATAAAAACCTCTGAAATATGTCTGCAATCGATCCTTGAAAGGCCTGAAGAAAAGAAGGAAGGTAGTTTCCTGGAAAATGCTCAGAATTCTAAAATTTGGTGAAAAACAGCAACCTGCATAGCCAGGAACTCATCACATACCAGAAGACTAATCATTAAGAAAACCATTTATCTGGCCATGGTGATGCAAGCCTGTAATCAAAGGCTGACGCAGAAGGATTGTAAGATCATGTGCAGCCTGGGAAACTTAGTTTCTCAGGGAGAATCTGTCTGTTTTTTTTTTTAAAGGGCTATGGATGCAGCTCAATGTGAAGGCCCTGTAAAATTCCCAGTACAGAAACAGACAGACAGACACTCACACATATACAACATAGAGAGAAAGAGAGAGAGAGAGAGAGAGAGAGAGAGAGAGAGAGAGAGAGAGAGAGAGCTTAAGTTTCTCTCAAAGTATGAGAGTAGATAAGTAATTACAAGAAGCTACTAAGGAGAAGGAGGACAGGTAAAGGGAGGGTGGATGACAAGTGTAAAACTAGAAAGAACAAGTTGTAATGTTCTGCAAAACAACAAGGTGGCTATTTTAACATCATAACAAATTATGTATTATACTAGGTAGAGAAGAGGATTCCAAATGTGCTAAACATAATAAGCTTACAAGGAAATCGAAATGCTAGTAACTCTAATTTGCTCATTACACTTTGTATACATGCCTTGAAATGTCACATTGTACACAACAAACATGTACAAGTATGTGTTAATTGAAAACATAACATTTTAAATAAGCATGTCAACATGGACAAGAAAGAAAACCAGTCAGGCACATCATAGTCAAATAGGGAAAACCAAGATACAAATTCTCTTTTTAAAAGGCAGCTTAAGAATGGTAGATTGGATACAATCATATATGCTCAATTTATAAAAACTTGTCTTTCTATATAATAACTATGAACAACTGAAAAAGAAATTTATAAATAACTTCATTTAATTTGCATAGGTATATTTAGGGATAAATTTTCCAAACTATGTACTAGGTATTTATACAGTACTGAAAAATGAGAACATATTCCTGAAAACAAAATCCTAAATAAATGGAAAGATATGCCATGATCCATTAAAAGACTCAAATTGTTTTTTAAATGTCAATTTTTTAAAATTAATCTATGAATTCCATGTAATTTGAATCAAAAGTTCAGCAAAGTTCTTCATAAGAACTGACAATCTCATTTGAACATTAATATGAAAAAAAGAACTGAAAAAAGTTAAACCAGTCTTGTAAAGGGAGAGCAAAGTTGGAAACTATCCCTTTGCATATCAAGACTTACTATTTTAATTAAACCACTCCAAATAAATACCCAATCAAAAAATGGGCAAGTAAAATGAATAGACACTTCTCAGAAAAGTACAAATGGCCAGTAAATACATAAAAATTATTCAACATGTCTGGTCTTTAGAGGAATGAAATAAAAATAACACTAAGATTTTATTTTATGCCAGAAAAAAAATAGCAGCTATCAAGAAATCAAATAATAACAAGTACCAGCATGGCAGTGACCCACATCATTTGTGAAAATATAAACTAGCACAACCATTATGGAAATCAATAGGGAGATTTCTCAAAAAACTGAAATCAGAAATTTCATTTGATCCAACTATTTCTCCCCTAGTATGACCTGAAGATATACTACAGGGATAGATGCATACCAATGTTTATAGCAGCACTATTCATAATAGCTAAGTCCTGGAAGCTGCCTCATGCCCAAGAACAGATGAATAAAGGAAAAAAATTATATATGTATATATATATATATACATATATATGTATGTATGTGTATGTATATGTATATATACATGTATGTGTGTGTATATATATATATATATATATATAAGAAGGATAAACTTGAGACAACTGTAGGAAAATAAGTACACCAGAATAATATGTTAAGTGAAATAAATAAGATGCACAAGCTTAACTACTATGTGCTATCTCTCATTTAAGTAAGGCAAAGCATAAATAAAGGCAAATGACTGTTAGAAGGAAACAGATTTATCTTTTGTAAATGGGACATGGTCCAAGAGACCAAGGATAGGGGAAGGGGAAAGAGACATAAACAGATGTAAAATGTGACACATGCATTTGCCAAATACACACAATTAATGTAAGAACTATATAAGCATAAACTAAGAATGAAATAACAATAATAATGAAAATGGAAAAATGAACTTGGAAACAGAGGGAGAGAGGTGGGTAGTGAGGCAAAGGGGAATAAAAAAGAATTGAGATGTATTTTGTACATGCACTTACTCCCTAAGATTAATGTAAATTTCATGTATTGCAAACATCTATTAATAGAATTAAAAATTTCAAAAAATATTGACTAGAAAGTTACAGTAATGAAGATAGTGTGATACCGAAGAAGAATTTATTTAAATATAGTCAAAGAAATTGAATATGACCCAGAAACGGACCTACTCTTAAATACTGAATAGTCTTAATAAAAGTGTCAAAATTTCAATTTAGAAATAATATAACTTTTCAATAAACAGGACTGGATCAATTGTCCAGGTAGGGAAGAAGGAAATGAATCTTTATCTCATTTATAATATGTACATATTAACTTAAAATGGATCACATAATATATAAGAACTAAAGTTAAGAAAATCTACAATATATTAATAATTGTTGTTTTATTTTAAAACAAGTATTCTTAGTGGGAAAACATGCCAAAATTGACTTTATAGAAACAAATAAACAAAAACAAAACCTGTTCCCAACTTCAACATGTACCTACAAGGAAATAAAAGTATAAATCCTAGAAAAATTCATAATATGTGTATCTGACTAGGTACAGGGAACCAGAATATATAGTTCTCACAACTCAATAGTAAGTAGTCAGCAACCTAGGAAAGAGGTAGAAAAATCTTTGGAACATTTTATAAAAGAAGATACATGCACAACCAATAAGGACAAAAAAAAAAGTACTCAACGTCTTCAGCCTTCATAAAAATATAATTTAAAATCAAACAGATCAAATGTATGCTTGGGCCAGAGATTTAGCTCAGTGGTTCAAGTGCCTCTCTAACAAGTGCAAGGTCCTGAGTTTGATCCCTGGTTACCACATACAACAATACCAGGGGGTGGTGACTCATGCTCACCAGCAATCAGTACCACATGCCACAATGCCAGGCGTGGACATGCCACAGTGTCTCATACCTGTAATCCCAACACTTGGGAGGCAGAGACAGGAGAACTGCTGAGTTCGAGGCTTGGCTGGACTACATAGTGAGCTCAGGGCCAGCCTGAACTACATAACGACACACTGTCTGAAAAAAAGAAAAAAAAAAGTATGTTTACCAGAATGTCTAAAATTAAAAAGAATAACACTATCAGGGCTAGAGATGTAGTTTGGGGGCATGTTACCTGCCTTGAAAACTCAAATCCTGAGTTCAATCCCTCTTACCACAAAAGCAAAACAAAACAAAACAAAAAATGTATAGAGAGTAACATTAACAAGTGTTGACAAGGACAAGAAACAACTGAAATACTCATCCCTTGTGCGAAGGAACATAAAAGGACACAATCTCTTTGTAAAGACATTGTTGCTGTTTTTGTATCGAGGTAAATATAAATCTACTCTATGATTCCTGCAGTTCAACATCTAAGTATTTTGTGTGTGTGGAGGGCTCTGCTTTGAAAACATGTTGCCCTCTCCAAAACTCATGCTGAAATTTGACCACCAATGTGGCAACGTTAGTAGGTGGGAACTTAAAAAGATTAGGTCATAAGAGGGATTAGTACATTTTTCATTGGATTAGTTACCATGAGAGAAAGAATGTTTATCAAGTGAGGATAACCCCTGTATTGTTTCTATTCCAAATATGTTTTCTTGCCCTTGCATGCTTCTACATCGTTATGACTCAATACCAAAACCTTCACCAGAAGCTGCTCTTATGGTCTTGGACTTCTCAGGCTTCAGAGCTATGAGAAAAATAAACTACTTTCCTTCTTAAATCAAGTAGTTTCAAAGCAGGCATGGTAACATGTTCCTGTAATGCAGGTGGAAGGCTAAGGGAGGAGAATCTCTAGTTCAAGGCCAGCCTGGCCTATATAATAAGTTCATGATAAGCATGGATGACAGAGTAAGACCCTGTCTCAAGAAAAAAAACAAGTTAACCAGTCTCAAATATTCTGTTATAGCAACAGAAACACCGAGGGAATTGCAAAAAGACTTTCAGTATTTGTTCAGTCTTATACATAGTAACTAAAACCTGGGGGTAAGTCATATGTCCATCCATACGGAATAGATATATTATAGTATATTCTATAAATACAGGTTAAAAATCAATACAAATGAATAATAAATAAAAATAAGCAGAAAATTTAAATGAACAAATTGCTGGAATATGCAACAGTATGGCTGAATTCCTAGGCTCTGAAGAATGCAAAAAACTATATGACTTCTTATGTGTACATTTCTTGGGCGAGATAAATGATTTTGTAATGGTAGAATATTAATAGCTACCTATACATAGTGGTAAAAGAGTGCTTTTTAGAGTTATGTTAGCTTTATACCTTTATAAGAACAAAAATTACTACAGTATGTATATTTGTCAAGACTAATTAAATTGTATATTTAAACTCAATGAATGTTTATGTAAATTTTTCCTCAGTAAGTTTGATTTTTAAATAGAAAGCAGAGCCCTTCAGTCTTGAGAAATAAGTACTTTTCTCTCTCCTCCCTGGAGTGGCATGACCTCATTTTCAGGTGAAAAGTGATGGCTTAATTTATAAACAAATGTCAGTTTCTACACTGATGCCAAAAAGGAAGTGTATGGCCTTCAAGTATTTGATAAGTGGGGTGCTTTTGTGTCAGTCAGAATAAGAGCAAAGATATTAAGGAAGCAGAGGATGAAAATAAACCAGTCAGGTGGGACAGTAAAGATTTATTACAGTCCTAGAAAGGTGTGTGTCTGTTCATGATCCATTAAGAAGATAATCCAAGGGTGTGCATAAGTAGGGAAAGATCAAGGGGAAGTGCCTTACCCTGGCGAAGAGACTGCTGTGAAGCACCTTGGGTATCAGACAGGAGTCATCTCACCAAAATGTGTGCTCAGTAAATGGCCCTGAGGCCAATTAAATAGTGTAAGCGTTTGAAACAAATTCCTGAAGTGTAAGAACACTTTTTTTAAAACCAGTGTATCTTCTCTTCAGATAAATTATCAGACATCTGAAAACTCAGAGCTTGAGGTGAATTCCATTGATATTTCTGGCTTAGCGAGAAGACAGGGTTATATCTTCAACATAATGTTCAGAAACAGAAAATGTAAAATTGTTTACCCTCTTTACCATTATTGTCTGCTTTGACTCAGGGTAAATCACAGACCTCCTACTTGGAATATGTCTCAGCTCAAACAAAGAAAAATCCAATCTCCTTCCGATACTCCAGGTGATTTATCTTAGCATGTAAATAACTTTAATCCCTCTAAGATCTCTGCTGTATTGGCTGGTTGGTCCCTGTTCCAATACCTTTGTGAAATGAAAAGCATAACCTAAAATCCTATTGGCCTCTTCTTGGTTACTTCTTTATATTTCCTCCAGAAACTGTTGAGAGAAAGATTGAAATATGGTAGAGAAAGATACTGAAATGGGTGGCTCATGTAAGACTTAAGAATTTTCTGGCTTTGTATTATATTCAAACTTTCTGGCCTCTATGCCTTTGTACATTTATAATCTCACTAGATGAGTTCTTTGGAGATCTTTTCTTTCCACTCAAGTAGGCATGTTGTTTGGCACTACAACAATGTGTCAGGCACAGGAAAGAGCATCACCTGAAGCCAAACTTCCTTGGATTCAAATTCTAACTGTGCCACTCTGCTATTCATATCAGTTGTATGACTTGAAATATTTCAATTCAAATTTCTGAACTTCAGTTTTTGCCTCTATAATGAGGATAAGGACCTTTAGCTCAATGAGCTATGCTTATTTAGCTTGGTAATACTTGCCAAATACTTGAAAATGTGCCTATCACAGAGCAAGCACTAGGCTTTGTGAATGATTATTTATTATGTTTTCATCCCACTTACTTAAAATGTTTTATCTTATCATATTTTATCTGATTCTATGTGTTCTCTTTCTGAAATTGCAGACTTCCTTCCCACATCAAATTACATATTGTAGTGCTTTATAACAGCATCTTCAACAGATACTTCTTATTAAATTGTATTTCTGAACATGTACTAAACAGACACAATGCTATTAGTGCTTCAAAGACAGTTTTTCTGACCATGTGCTTTTTTAAATGAGAATTAGGAAATCTTTAAGTATTTCTGAGTTAAAATGTCAGAATCTTAACACAGAATCTAAGCTTAAAAGTAGGCTCTGTATTTGGACCACATAAATATCTTTGCCTTTGGTGAATGGTGGGCATGAGAAAGGCCCTATCTCTGCTATTTAGCAGACAACAATTTTCCATTTTGATCCCTGTTCATCTCTCATTGTGACCCACATTATCTTTTTGCTGCTGTACTTTGCCTTTTATAATTATGTCTCAACCATTTCTTCATTCGCAAGGATATCTCTCCACGTCTTGCTCTTCCCCAAAAACTGATACAACGTTGTCTACATTAAATCAAGTTTTCTTCCCTCATAAATTTCCTTGTCTAACACCTTTCCTGTCCAAATCTTCCCATAGTGAGTACAAGACTCCTAAAGATCATGCTAGGTCTTGGACAAATTGTGGGAGACGAAATGCTGAACAAAATCCCTGTTTGCAAAGGGCTTTTGATTGTTTTAGGAGAGTGAAGCAAACAAGAAAAATACATTTTATAATTAAGAACTAATTCTGCATCTTCTGTAAACATAATGCTTTACTAGGCTTCAGAGATACATTGCCTACTCTCTTGGTAAAAGGAGTAGACATAGGGAAAAAATTAAAGCAATATCTCTTATGTCAAATAAAGACAAGTGTGAGTCTTCATTAATGAATGAGTGCAGAGACAATCTCCAAAGGTGACTCATCATGGAATCCTTCTTGGAGGAAATGGAACTGAATACTGATCTGGAGGAAACTATGCTTTAGGGAAATGGCAAAGAGGAGGAGGGTGTGTAGAGCATTCCAGACTAGGGAGCAGTGTGAACCAAGGTGTGGTGCCAGGAATGTTTGTAGGTTAGTTGGAAACAATGAGCACACTGTTGAGAAGAGTTTGAGAGGTATGATTTTACACAGCCTTGTAAGGAAATTGTATATGATCCTGTAGCTGTATTTTACTCAGCCCTCGGGCTCATATGTGCAGGATAGAAGGGGAAAAGGGGTCAGTGAGGAAGCTAAGGGGGAAACGCCTTTCATTTCCACTTCAACCAAACATCCTAATTTTCCTATTTAATAGGTTCCAAGCAAGTGTAAGCCTTTATTTTGAAGAAAACTGTTTGCTATTTAAAGATAGGAAATCTTTACTGTAGATTATAACATTCTTAAAGAGTTTGAAGGGTACAATATTAGAATTCATTCCCAAGAGAACTGACTTAATCTACTGTGTAACCAAAGTAAGAACTCTGTTTAAACTTCCTTGACAATCTTTCTCTGAACACTATTCTTGTGACAGAAAAACCTTAGCTTTATGTAGTAATATATTCACTGATTCACTGTGGGATATCTCACTCAGTAGATACGAACATGGAATCCTTAGATCCAAAGTTATTATATCTCTCAATGAGAAAAATATTACATATTTATTTTCCCTTATTGCAAACTGAAATTTACCATTGCTTCTATCATGAAAGTAGGCAAAAAGCTGCACTGTATCATGAATATATAAAAACACACACTTCGTATTACTTTAAACTCTTAAAGATATCTTCAATTTTTAATATTTTAATAATAATATTTCTGTATTATTCATTTTCTTATGATCTTATGTATTTTATTTTATGCATTTTAAAATATTCTGAGAAAGGGTCATAAGCTTCCTTAGACATCTAAAATAGACCCATTCAATGTGAGTTTTTAAGCTCTTTTGGGTATATTCCTAGCAGGGGTATAGCAGGGTCAAATGGGACCCGTAGTTCATAGCAGCTCAGTTCGTGATAGCTCAATCTTGGAAACAACCCAAATGTCCATCAACTGGAGAGTGGATAAAGAAGATGTGGTTTTTTTACAAAATGGAGTATTACTCTGCCATAAAGAATGACAAGATCGATCCATTTAGGTGCAAATGGAGACATCTGGAGGATATACTAATAAGTGAAATCAATAGATCAC
>PVIC010046365.1:0-14224 GCA_004025085.1 Thryonomys swinderianus
ACTGACAAATAAGATGTTCATTCAACACTTATCACATACTTTAACGTGTAAGATACTTGCTAGGGTTTGTTAATTATATCGAGGTAATAACATACAAGAGCGTAAAAGCAAATACATTTACACTGTGACCCTTTCCCTTCAGCAGCCATCCACGGACCTAGAATTCGACCGTGTAGTGATTTACACCACGTGTCTCCGTGTGGTCAGGACGACCTTTGAGAGATGTGAACTGGTGAGGAAAATCTTCCAAAACCATCGAGTCAAATTTGAAGAAAAAAACATAGCTCTGAATGGAGAATATGGAAAAGAGTTAGATGAGCGATGCCGGCGAGTTTGCGAAGCTCCTTCTCTCCCCGTCGTGTTCATTGACGGCAATTATCTTGGGGTGAGTATTCGCTAAGGAAAATCTCCTTCTCCATAGACTCTAACCAGCACTGACAGATACCTGGGAGCCTATACGGCAACAGAAGTTGCAACATAACTGCTGAGACATTTGTATTTGTTGAAGCTCAAATGAAAGGTATTGAAGCATTTATCTCTCTATCAAATGATATACTGCTATAGTTCTCATTTTCACAAAAATGTAGTGAGGTAAAATCAGCGTGAAATTGCCTTTTTGTGGAATAATATTACATTACAAAAAATGTTAAATTGCCTCAAGTTTTGCATTGCAAAGATTAATATGTGGGATAAAATTATTTTATTTGGTACAAACAAGAAAAATGGAATATTTAAGGATATACATTTGTGAATTCTCTTAGCACCTCATTTTTCAGGACTCACTTTCCAAGCTAATGAACCTAAGATGACAGTCCTGAAATGGGATCGGTAAGAAATGGGGCCCGGAGCCAGAATTTTATCAGTTTGCTGTTTAAAATGATTCTTGATTTTGTAATGTGGCAGTCTGAGACGTAAATTCAGGCTTACGATAAGCGGAAGGAACTCCCAGAGCAACAGAACAGGTCTACCTCATCTGTCTCTGAATAGTGCTGCTGGCCTGATAAACCCTGCTGACCTATGAACAGGCCTGGGGACAAGCCCCAGGACAGCCTTGTGGGAAGGGAGAGAGCACGGAGCTCTCGCGGGGGAACAGAACTGCTGGGGGGCTGCAGCCCCTCCCACAATCACCTATCACTGCACCCTAAGACCGTCACCCCACAGGATGGTACGCAGGTCTCAGTTCTGTTTAGGATCTGATCTTGCCTTTTAGATTCGGGGAGGTGCGGCTGGAAAAATTCAGAGCAAGAGAGCCCGTGTTTCAGGGAGCCTGTGAATATCCTATCCATAGCCACAACCGGTACAAGGAGCCAACCATTTTACAGATGTCAAGAAAGAATGAGGATGTTATGCAGCATCGCTTTCAACCAGAGCTCAGCACAGGGTTGTTGTTATTGTTGATGTTATTGTTGTTGAGCTAGGGCTCAAACCTGCGGGCTCACGTATGCCAGGCGAGTACTTGTGCTACCAATGAGCTCTATTCTCAGCCTCCAATTACATTTTAGAAGGCAGAAATTTTGATCTGAAGTATTGATTCTCTCTCTTAGTTTTTAGCATTTTTCAACGTACAACCTTAGGCCCCAGAAAACTACAGTAATAGTGATGATAAGAGTAATAATAATAGCATTATGTGGCATGGACTCTCAGCTTTATATCATTGCATCTGTCGGGATAACTCATTCATATTGTAAGGGGGAAATAGCTGATGTCGGTAATTTCCCTGACATCTGTGGTGTTCCAGATTTCTGCTCTGATACGTCACGTGTGGCACTGTGCCTTGGATTCCACGTTTGTAACATGGCAATGATACAGAGTTTATCTCATTGGCTGATGATGAGGACATTTTGAGATAACATATGAATGCTTAGTTCCTCTGTTACAACGTATGTTTTTAAGAAATACTACTAAGTATCCACATTTTGCAAAAGAAAACATCAATTCTTTTGCTCACGTGACATAGCTGGCTAAGAGGCAGGGCCAGGACTCAAAACTAGACCTAACTTTGCTTATGTGCACTTTGTGGAACACCCCGAAGAAAAGCATCTTTAACTACTTGACAACAGTCCCAGCACCTCAATTCCGGGCTTGGTGTAGAGCAGTGGCTCCCAGAAACCTGCGCGCACCCCTCTTTGAACGGCACTCTGCTGCTCCCTCACATTCTTTCTTTCTCTCCTCGACCTTCTTCAATTCACAGAGGATGTGAGAAGCAGCCGCAGCAGGGACAGCGGGACACGGAGGGATTGTGGGTATTCGCCTTTTATCTCAAGAAAAATCCTGACAATGTAAGACGTTTCTCACTGTGGAATTTCCATTTCTGCGAAAGTGCATGATTAAAATTAGTTGGTGATTACACGCACACAAAGGCAGAATGCTGATGCCGTCTGACACGCTGACGCCTCTGAGCCGACGTAACAGGCTGCCCTCTTGGCCTTTAGCTGTGGGGCGAGTGGAGCGCGCCATAGATGAGCGACACCAGTGCGTGCTTCTCTCTCGGTTGCTTTTTTCTCCACGAGGTCTTGACTCGCGCACGCTCTACTCCCCGGGAGTCCGGGTCACACAAGTGCGTTCTTGCTACCTCTGTAATTTATAGCCTGTGCTCTCAACTTGGAGTCAAGAAGCTGAATTTTTTCTCCTTTATTTTTCTTATAAAGGAATGATTACCTCTAAATCTAGAACTGAAACTGGAAAACAGTCCACAGTAACTTATGAAACAAACTGCCTCCTAACAATAGCTCCTTTACTTAAATTTCAGTATACAACTGTTAATAAAATATATTGTATGGAAGAACCGTTTTGTTGCCCTGTCCATGCATCTGAAATGGAAGGGTGCCCTCTGCTGGACTTTGGCATGTGGTGAAACCCAGTTTTAAGGAGGAAAATAAACTGATGCTGGTAATTTCCCTAACATTTGTGGTGTTTTAAACAGTTCCATAAAACCAGTTGATTTAGTTTCAGTTTAGGTGGGCAGTAAAAATCAAGATGTGTGAATCATGTGCAAGATACACTTTAAAGAGGGAGGCAGAGAAATCGAGGAAAAGACACAGCCAGAGAGTGGGGGGTTGGGATGTGTGTGCAGAGACCAAAGGACAGGGACCCAGAGGCGGCCTGTAAGAGGTGGGAGGGGAGAGAAGGTTCTGGGCCATATGGGTGCAGTTGGAAGAACTCAGGTGTCTTCCTCCAGGTGAAGCTTCAGTTCCACAGGGAAGAACAGAAGAATTGACAAGCGTATTCAGCTTCTTGCCCTGACTCCCTTTCCCAAACAACAAAAAACTGAAGTTGAAACTAGTAAAACCTTCAGTGCAAAGAAATTACTTTAAAAGGTAAAGCTACAGTGCTCCGGGATGCCTCCTTGTGGAGAGGGGGATCACACTCAGACTAGAAGTGGTTAATGGCGACTTTTTTTTTTTTTTGATAAAGCATCAGAAAACCCTTTCACAAAAAATTCTGTTCCTATAGTTTTAGACATAAATTATTTTAGAAATTCCAGTAGCAAATAGAATAGAAATATGGGTAACCTGCACCAACTGTAACATTCTAGAGTGGAAATTGATAAAACTCACATTAGAATGGAGCTATAACATATATGCAAGAAAATCAGAAAATACAGTGATTATTTAAAAATTTAAAAAAAAATTACAGTAAGGCATATGGCTATTAGACCTCTCCCCAAATACTCCTATCATGTCCACATGTGTAATGCATCTGTCCTCGCTGCTTTCTGAGGTGCTTCTGGACATCCTTTATTGTGTCTGTCTTAATGGAGCCGTTATGGTTGCCTTAATGTACGAGGTCGATTCACATGCTTTCCTTTCACGGTCACTTTGACTTTGGGGAAGAGCCAGAAGTCACACGGTGCCAGACCCACGGAAGAAAGCGAATGCAGACACACCGTTATGCTTTTCACATCCTTCAGGGGCAGCAGTATTCACTGTATTTTTGGTCACATTTTACAGAGACACCCAAAGCACTGCTCACAAAGCTTTGCCAAGGAAATGGGGCCTCAAGGAAAATTCTGCTCTCATCAAGGAGCGATCAGTTTCAGCAAATTTCTGTCTTTGTCATGATTCATACCAGCAAGAAGAACCATTTGTTCTCTGCCGATTTTTTCACTCACGTCTATTTAAAAATAAAATTTCCAGTCAGTATATTTGAATTGTTTGCTAAATAAGTAACAAACCTGCCTTGACTGCCATGTCTTGGTATAAATACCTTTGTGTCTTGTGTTTAAAACTCACTGGGATTCTTGGATAGGTAGGCTTTGCTCAATTTTGAAACTTTTTGGTCTTTATTTTATCAAATATCATTTGTTTATGTTTTGTTTTCTTCTTCCTCCTTTGCTCTTCATCCTTTTTCTCCTCCTCCTTCAGAGCTCCCATAGCATGGTGCTGGAAGTTGTTGTACAACACATTTCATTTCATTTTTGGTAGTTTCTATTGGTACATTTTCTTAGTACCTAATCTCTTTTATAATGTCTAATAGTCTGATAATTTCATCCAGTGTATTGTTTCTCAGACATTGTCGTTTTATTTCCAGAAATTTGATTTCTAGAAAATGACTCAATGATTAATTTTAGGTTCACAGAAAAACTGAGCAGAGGCAATAATTTGCCTGTACTCCATCCACACCCACGTACAGTGTCCTCCATTATCAACACTCCACACCATTTGCATAAGTGATGAATCTACATTGACACATGGCTCTTACCAAAGGCCACTCTTTTCCACTAGGGGGTTACTTATAGAGCTCTTATATTCTAAGTTTTAGATACATTTATAAGGAAATCTAGCAGGAGATGTAGCTCAGAGATAGAGCACTTGCCTAATGTGCACAAGACTCTGAGAACAATACCCAGAACTCTTCAAAAATGCATATTCTTAAAAAGACTATATTGACATATATCCACTACTATAATATTATTTAGCATATTTGGATCCCTAAAAATTATGTGCGTTATGCACGTTCATCTTTGCTCCCTTTAACTGCTGGCACCTACCAAACTTTTTACTGTCTCCATAGTTTTGCCTTTTCCTGACCTGTATATAATCAGAACCAGATGATACATAGCCCTCTTAGATTGGCCTTTTCATTTATTAATATGCATTTAAGTTTCCTCCATGTCTTTTATGGCTTGATAGCTCATTTCTTTTTAACAATAAATAATATTTCAGTGTTTAGATGCACCAAACTTTATCCATTTGTCATCTGAAGGAGAACTTGGTTGCTTTTAAGCTTTGGCAATAATGAACAAATGTACTAAAGAAATTCATGTACAGATTTTTGTGTAGAGATACATTTTTAGTTCTTTTGTGTAAATGCCTAGGCGCGCATTTGTTTGATCAGGTAGTAAGAATATTTATCTTTGTAAGAAAATGACAAATTACCTTCATAAGTCACAGCATTGTTTTTCATTGTTAGCAACAAAGACTAAGAATTTTTTTCCACACCCGTGTCTGCTAGTGTTCCTGACTTGAGCCATGCCATTGTCTGTCATGGTGTATCATTGTTGTTTTCATCTGCATTTCCCTGGTGCCTTATGATATAAAGCATCATTTGTGTGGTTGTTTGCCATTACATAGTTCATTTGATGAGGTGACTTAAAGCATTTGGTCCATATTTACTCCCTCTCTCTTTCTCTCTTTCTTTCCTTCTTTCTTTTTTTGAAATAGGGTCTCGCTTTGTAGTTCAGGCTGGCCCTGAGCTCACTATGTAGCCCAGGCAAGCCACGAACTCAGCAATCCTCCTGCCTCTGCCTCCTGAGTGCTGGGATGACAGGCATGAGCCACCATGCCTGGCACTTTTCTATGTGGTACTGATTGCTAGTGGGAGTGAGTCACCACAGCCAGTATTGTTGTATGTGGTTACTGGGGATCAAACCAGGGACCTTGTTCTTGCTAGACAGGTGCCAGAATCACTGAGCTAAATCTCTAGCCTTCCATATTTCTTTTGAAAGTTATCTCTATTTGTGTTTGTTCTTCTAAAAATCATTAACCATTTATTGAAAAATTGAGTTAGAAATGGTCTCTGAACATTCAGAACTATTCCTTAGGTCTGGATCTTATTTGGTAATAGACAAACTAAGAATTTAAACGTCAAACTTTGTTGTCTAAAGCCATAGAATTGTTATTCCTGGCATGTTAACTCTGATTCAGACAAAAGAGGGAAGAAGATATTTAAACTTTAGGCTGAAAGTCAGGATTTTAAAATTTAAATAAAGCAATAATGTCATGTGGAATTGCTTCCTCATCCTTTTGTTTAATCTTAAAAATCTTAGGATTGGTTTTAGTAGCAACAACTATTGGGAAAAATAACAATGCTAATGATAGCAAGAGTTAATTTGAATGTTATCCTCTGCTAAGGTTTATAGACATCATATCTTTTACTATACAAAATAATACTGTGAATAATAGTATTATCATCTCTCTATAGTCAAATTTTGTACCTAAAAACTAATGCTTAAAGAAACTAAGACAATACTTAAATATCTTCAGATTATAAGAGATATGACCAAGAGTCAAATTTAAGTGTATACTTTGAAAAATTGAAGGCTCAAAGTTCTATTAAACTGACAAATGACTCACAAGTCCACTTTTGTAGCAATGCATTTACATTCTAAATGGCATCACTTGAAATCCTTTCACACTAGATTCATGATCTTGACTGAAGGAATATCTTGCACTGGACACTGTCTTTCTGTCCTTCAATTTATCTGCTTTTCCCCTCTAGTGACATGCTCTCTCATTGTTATTATGGTATGTCCTTTTTCTTTATGCATTCTCATAGCTTACCAAAGTCACCGAATTTTTTCCTTTGTCATCTTATCTGACTCTATTCAGGAATAAAACAATAGCCAGTCTTCCTTCAGTTTTTGGGAAGTTCTGTAGACTTTCCAAATTTTCTATTTTCCTGTCCTATGCAAACCTTCTATCTGTTTTTCTTTTATTAATTCAACATGGCAAGGACATTATTAGAGAAAATTTTCAAACCATAGCAAATATATGTACAACAAATTTGCATTATTAGCTTTATTTAGATCCATTGTCTAGCATTCAGATTAAATATTTTGCTAACCTGATATCATGATCCATGCAACCAATTATTAATTTTTTCTAGTTTTTTCAAACAGAAATTCCACTTCTTCTCCTGTTCTTTCATTTTTTTTTTTTTTTTGAGACAAGGTCTTACTTTGTAGTTCAGGCTGACTCTGAGCTTACTATGTAGCCCATGCAAGCTTGGAACTCAGCAATCCTCCTGTCTCTGCCTCCAGAGTCCTGGGATTACAGGAGTGAGCCACCATGTCTGGCTGTTCTTTCATTTTTCACGTTTTTTATCTTCTTTACTAGTCTTGAAATATGTTCATATTTCCAAGTCTAATATTATACTTTGTTCAAGTTTTGCAGCTATTATATTATCAATATTAAAAGTTATAGAGTCATTCTACAATATTAGTTTTTTATTCCAGTACTCTACTTTTAATAAGTGGCCACTGATACAGGACAAAACCACAATTACAAGTTAGAGATCTTAACTTCATTTTCTATTCCAGATCTCAGTGACTGCTCACTGCATACAATGGAGTAAGTATCTTTGTAGGTTGATCAGAAGCGATTGACTTCATAGACAGAGAAGGAGCAAAGAGAGCAGAAATAAAAGAAAAATACCAGATTGGCTATTGTTATGGTTTCCATCTATATGTCCCCTTAAAGTATGCGGTCACAGTTAGGGCTTTTGTTTTTGGAGGTGACTGGATCAAGAGGTCATGATATTCATCAGTGGATTAGTCTGCTGACGAATTTATAGGTAAATCTGACATTGGAGGGTGGAGTCTGGTCAGAGTAGGTGGGTCACTGGGGGCGTGGTCTGGAAGGTCGTCCCCCACCCCCTTTGTCTCCCTCTGCTTCCAGGGACTATGCTATGAGCCATTTCTCCCCTACCGTGCCCCCTGCTATGCTGCACTAGCTTGGAGGCAGCTGGCTATGTACTGAAACCTCTACGAACTCTGACCCAAAATAAATCTTTCCCTCTTAGACTTGTGCTTGTCTATTATTGTGTCTCAGCCATGAGAAAGTAACTAAGATAGTCATTTCAAAGTTGTGCTTCTTGTAAGACATGGATGTGGAGACATAGGGAAATAACTGGTTAATAACAGGCTACTTGTTACATGTAATTTGTAAGGCAAATGGAACTTTCATTTCATTCCCATATAAAGCGTTCTGGGAAACTGGGCTATCATTTCCCTAAGCCTGGGATCTTGGGAATTTTGATGAACAGCTTATTTTCAGCTCCACAGTGCAGAACGTTAGGGTGAATGACTCCATTTTGATTTTTAATGTCCTATGTGAAGATGTTTAGTTTAAAACAATGACCTCTTGTAATTCTTATTCAATACCTTACCATTATTCTACTCACTCAGTTTCTTTGACTCCACTTTCTCTCACTTGGCTCAATTTAGTTAGCTGACCTCACTTATGTAGCGTTGTGTGACTCTGATCTCAATTTCCACATTTCGAGAGCTTCTCTTAAGTTGTAGAAACCAGATCTGGATAACAAGGTAAGTTCTTTCTTTTATTGGCCATAAAAAGGTGACGAACAAGTTCTTTAGTATTTCTTAGAGGAGAATGATAAAATTCTTATGCACCGGGTAGTCTGAGAAGTAAATGAAGTTAAGAATAAAATGTGACTAGAACACGACACATACTCAGTAAAACTTTGCTAATAGTAAGGATAGCGTTTAATAGAGCTTTTTATTAGGGGTTTACATGTGGAAAGAGATAAAGAGAATTTTAAATATTAGGATGACTATCAGTGAAGAGAGGAGAAAGTTTTAGCTTAGTACTCGGAGATCATAGTTAGACACTAGCCGTAGTCTGAGCTATAGAAGAAGGGTGCTGAGCACCATCCTGGCTTTTGGGGAGTGGCACTATAGCAGCAGTATAAGTGAAATGTCCTTCAATTTCATGTGAATTGACATATAGAATGGAAAAGACCCATTATCTCTTTTCATGATACTTTTTGATGAATGCCAAAATGAAACACTGTTATATTTGTTAATTTTAATGTGAAGCATTAATATTTTGTTGATATACTAGTGTATGTTAATAAAAGTTTATTATACACAAAGTTTTAAAATAATTATTTCCTCCTAACATGGAAGAGGATTCCTAGGTATAAGAAATTACATACTGACCATTGTTTCCTTATAAGAAAATATTGACTTCTTTCTCTTTTAGTTATCACATTATTCCCTAAGTCTTACCCTTTCGTAAAAGAAATAGAGGATATAATATAATTTACTTAATCATATGTTGTGTGCTACAACTAATTGAGTGACATGAGAAGTCATCCAGTAAGTACTGTTTACATACAATTCAATTTTCATTCTTAAAAGTTAGTGAATTATAGAGAAGGAACATTTGAGACAGGTAGATAAGAATTAGTATCATCCACACAGTAAATCACGAGTTTATATTCTGTCTTTTTAATTTCACAGATTTAAATGTACTGTGAAAATTAGCCCAAGAGTTTTCCATTCTCACTTTTGGTTGTTGTAGTTTTCTGTGTGTTTAGATACTTGTAACATGGCTGGTAGGTCAGTCTTTTAATAACTTGCTTAATATGTCAAATCCTGAGGCTTCAGTTGGTACTTTGGAGTTGAACACAATGTGTGAAACAGAGGTATCTACAACAGTTACCTGCAAGTTAGGCAAGGGCAAGCATCATGTCGCCTAAAAAGACCTAGGGAAGCCATTTTTTCTGGATCTCAATTTATGTATATATTATTAATTATTATTATTCAGATTGAAGGATAAATATATTTATGTATAATTGATGCTTTCTTATATGAATTTAAGCTAAATTGTATGCATATAGGATCTTTTTTATCCTAGGAAACAAATAAAAATAATAAATAAAATAAGACAAATGAAAGTTAATAGAAATCTTAATGAGTGTCTATTCACAATAGAACTTGAAATTAGTGTGTCAGTTATGAAAAGCTTGTGCTGCTAATGAACTCTCGTTCTGTTCTTAGGAAAGTAGAGATTTAGTGCCTTTTCAACCACTAGAGGGCTCACACCGTATAAGAAAATGTTAAATACATTAAGAAACTTCAGGAAAATAAAAGAAATAGTTTATGATATGTTTCCTTAGAGTTGTTAGTGTTAAAAGTTTTAGATATATGAGATATAAACAAAGTTTCAAATGTAATTTCCTTTAAAAAAGGAATCAGTGAAAATTTTAAATTGTTCAAAGGTTTACAACAAATATTGTAAAGATTTGATTATTTGGGGAATAATTTTTTTTTTTTTTGAGACAGGGTCTCGCTTTGTAGTTTAGGCTGGCTCTGAGCTCACTATGTAGCCTAGGCAAGCCTCGAACTCAGCAATCCTCCTGTCTCTGCCTCCTGAGTGTTGGGATTACAGGCGTGAGCCACCACGCCTGGCACTGTGGTATGTGGTATTGATTGTTGGTGGGTGTGAGTCACCATGCCCAGCATTGTATGTGGTTACCAGGGATCGAACTCAGGACCTTGCACTTGTGAGGCAGGAGCCGGAACCACTGAGCTAAATCTCCAGCCCTGGGGGATAATTCTGAATCAGACACTTACACCATTTGGTTATGTTTTGAGTGTGAAAGTGTGTATGGAAAGTGAATACATTTTCTTTGAGAGTTTCTGGCTCTTGGAACCTATTCTCTAGCAGCATCTCGTTTGTTACCATAATGTTGTATATGATTACAACTGAGCGAGCATCTCCGTGGGGATTTGACAGAGGAAAGCTTTCAAGCCAAGTTGTGAGCTTCCTTACACCAAGCAGGGTCAGGATTCACCGTGCTGTGGATTGGCATTCGCTTTAATCGCTCCTTGGACTCGCAGTTAGACTGAGCTTAGCCCAAAATGCCTTTCTCTCCAAAAACAAAAATGAAGCTAAAGACCTGGCCATATGTTTGGTCCTGATGGTGTTTATTCTCTGGGTTAGATTCAAACCATGAACATCATGAATAAAGTGGAGCAAGCCCTCTGTCCAGTGCAAGCCCTGGAACGCTGAATGGAGGGTCTCGCTCTGTCCTTTTTCGCTAGGTGTGACCTTGCAGGGCGTCAGCGAGGCCTGGGATGTGTGGGCTCCAGGGCCAGCGGTGCTCGTCTGTTTGCTTGGGTTTTCAGCACCTGTCCCCGAGTCACACCACCCGTCTGGTGCGCTGAGGAAGCTGGATTCAGATCACTAGAATCTTGCTTTTTAAATCGGTCTCGGTGCTGCTCCAGAGGTTCTCGCCTCTGGGGCCCCTGGTGTGGCCTAAGCGAGAGGGATTTTGAGCTCTCCTCCACACGTACACCGCATGCTTCACTCTACTACAACAAGCAGAAAAGGTTCAACGGAGCGATTTGGGGCAAAGCTAACACACATATCTAAAATTCTTTTCATCCGTGTGGTATGACTTGAGTTTGGCACTTGGGCCACACTGCTAGACTCAGGGTGAGGACTGTGATCTACAGGCTGGTGGCCAAGTCTGGATTCATCCGCCCGTGTCACCTCCGGGGTTTCTTAGAATTAGTTACCCTGAAAAGCCTAGACGAAATAAAGCGACCAGTGACAGAGCAAACAGAGAGCGTCCCCATGGGTACAGTAGTGTGCAAGGTTCTAAAGAGCCAGAGACTGTAAACACAGTCATCCCTGGCACCTAGGTTCACAGTCTACGGAATAAGAGAGAGGGTTGGGCAGCCTGGACACTCAGTATTTTACTATGGGCTTTGCTAATTGTGCTGTATGCTGCACTGATGGTTAAAGAAGAGTGTACTTAGAAAGAGGAGAGATGGAGAGAAAGGGGGAGAAAGAAGAGAGACAGAGAGAGGGAAGGAACCAAAGAGACAGAGACAGAGAAAGAGGCAGAGACAGAGTGAGAGCTTCAGGTAGGGTAATGGACGAAGGTTCTAGAAAGGAAGTAGCACTTGAACTATGCTTTGTAAAATGAATATGATTTCAACAAGAAACGGTAGGGATGTGGCCCTAATTTCATGCCATGTTTTTTTTCCTAGTCTGAGATTCCCAGAGAGCCCAAGTCTTTGCTATACTTTTTATAAAGTTTTTTCTAATGAGGTGCAGTTCAGTTCAGTTGTTCAGTTCTAGGCAAGACTTAGGTGATGAAATGCAAAGTCAGAGCTCTCTAGGGACGCAGTGAGCTTCCTGGAGGAGTTCCAGCTCAATTTAGAGCAATGCAAAATGTCAGCGTGTACAGAAAATGTTTCTATTAGGTTTTTCTGATGCACAGCTGAACTCCCTGCTGATTGTAATCAGTTTCCTTGCTATTTACTTCTTTTGTGGCTACCAGATGAAAGGCCAAGGGGCCTTACAATCTACCTCGGGCAGAACAGTCCCTCCCTCTTCAGCTAATGAGATCCTCAGATTAAAAGTGTGCCACGCCCTGAAGTTTGAACTGACTGAAGCCCCAGTTGCAGTCTTCTGCTTTTCCCTTGAGAGACTCCAGAAAGGCTGTGAGAAGCTGACTGAAGGCTGCCGATGCAGAGTGCTTCAGGCAGCTGCCACGCGGCTGAGACTTGGGCTTCACTCTGCTTATTGTGTTCTGTCACGGCAAAAATAGGGCAAGACCTACATTTTCAGATTTTTACAAGTCAAAATAAGAAATAAACCAACTCCTTTCTGTCACTAACTGAAAACACTGCTGCAGAATGACACTGGCTCTCAGTCACTTCTCAGGCAAAAGGTACAATAAAACATGAGAATATGAGAGAATATGAAATTGGTCCTGAAGAGTGCCAAAGTTTCTCTACTCTTTGTCTTTGAGAGGACAGAAGTCAGGTTAAAAGGAGATTAGTCTATCAAGGTCACTTTTTCCCCTAGATTCAAAAGAGCACATTTCACATAATGTGTGATTCATACTCTAGTAAGTTATTAGAAAATTGAAAAAATAAAGGTAAGTGTTCTCTTCTAAGGATATTTTTCTTCTGTAGGAAAATGCTGGGTACATTTTCCTGGCACAGTTCACATCTCATTATCACTGAAGTTATGTATTTGTGAAGTGACTAATGAATATGTGAATGGGAATGTATCATTTCTTGTGCTGACGGGGTCATTTGGAGAGTTCAAGAGCTGTGCATGCAGGGTGATGTTGGCTTACCAGAAACTTGCACTAAGTACAGATAAGTACTATATAATATCAGTATGCAATACAGTATTTTTGTGCTATAAGTTGTATATGATCAGATGATAAAATATCATGAGTGCTGCAGTTATGAGGAGAAGGCTTCTTGGAGCAGTACAATTTTAATCTTCCTTAATGCAGCTCTCCAGAGAGCTAACTCAACTTTCTTGAGCATGTTAGTCAAGCACTCTGTGCTTTAGCTATCTGACTTACAGAAGGGACACAGTCATGATCTGTGCTTTGTCAGATGAAGCTTGATGGGTTTATGTCCGTCTCAGTGCATTCTGTTTTACTATAACAAAATACTTGAAGCTGAGTACTTTATAAAAAAAAGAAGTTGATTTAATCTCATAGCTCTGAGGGATCAAGAGCATGACCTTAGCATCCAGTCAGTTTTGGGGGATAGCCGCATGGTACCTGGATCTTAGAGACAAGAGTTCATGTGGAAGGCATCAGAGGGAAGCAAGAGACCAGAGAGGGGCAGACTTGCTCTTTTTATAACATCCTACTCTCGTGGGAACTAAACCACTCCTGATGGACCTGAGCACCTTCCAAAGACTATATTTATTCATCCATCCTTGAGGGTAGAGCTCCTGTGACCCCATTGCCTTCCGCTAGCTGCCATTTCTGCCATCTCAACTCTAGCACACTGGGCAACTCGCCTCCAGCACATGATCTCTCAAATACAAAATGCAGTCAAAGCCTTGCACAGTCACATTGAGTGATTTGTTTTTGATGAGTATGTATGCTTTAATTGATCAGTTCTGTTTCAGTTTTTCTTGTCGTTTCTTCTTGCTTTGTTGGGATACTTTTGATATATATTATGCAATTTCTTGAATTATTAGTTTATTTTTCTTAAGAAATAAAACTCATAGACATCAATTTATGTCTAGGATGATTTTTATGGTGTGTTGAAATTTTTTTTTTTTTTTTTTTTGCTTTTTTAGAGACAGGGTCTCGCTTTGTAGTTCAGGCTGGCCCTGAGCTCACTATGGTGCCCAGGCAAGCCGCCGCGAACTCAGCAATCCTCCTGTCTCTGCCTCCCGAGTGCTGGGATTACAGGCGTGAGCCACCA
>PVIC010046366.1:0-14276 GCA_004025085.1 Thryonomys swinderianus
CTAGATCTAGGAGGAGAGAAAGAAGCCAACAGAGACAGAAAAGCTACAGGCAAGGATTATCCTGAAGGTATTTGGGTCCTGTTTCTGGTTGTTCTGAAGTCAGCTTCCTTCCAGCCATAGATACATAAGCCCACAAATTTTCCTTTTTGTTTTCTACTTTTCTCCAGTTCTGAGTTGGCAAGGTTTGGGCAGAGGGGATGGACCTTGTGCTTTTTGATAGAGCCTAAGATATGTTTCTTGAGTCACAAGAAGAAACTCTTCTGAGGATGGATGATGGAGGTGCTAGGTGAAGATGGAGAGGCATTCATTTCCAAAGAAGGGGGAGGGCTAAGGCTTTGGGTCCAGAAACTTGAAGGTAGGCCAAGTGGAATGACACAGACATTGGGAAAGATGAAGTGTCCGCACAGGGCAGTGTCCTACAGACCTGAGCCTACACCATTTTGGTATAAATGAGTCAGTTATGTAACTTGTAACTTCTGTCCCTGGGATTGCTCTGGCCCTACCCCACAAGTAGAAAACCATAGCACCACTATCCTGGACTGTATGTGTTTGGTTGAGACAAGGCTGGCGAGGCAAGAGGCCATTGGAAAGAAACAGATACTGTTCCCTGTCATCTAGGCTCAAGTGTGTGAAGGCATCAACTGTGGTAAAGACCAGGCTGAAGGGAGATTGGCATCAGTGGGTACAGTGCTTCACTTCCAGATTTTTTACCCTTTCCTCCATCCCAGAGCCCTGACCCAGCTGCAAGATCTTGCAAGAGCTATGGAGAATTTGTATTACTATGAACCAGGGCAACATAGGCTCTGGGAGATCAAAGAAACAATAACACATTTGACTACAACAGGGGAGAATCTAAAACCTTCTGTCTTGGGCACACCTTTAACACTCTGCATAGTACTGGGAACATATAAGTGTTGGGGTACGTGTATCTTTGTGTGCAAGTGTATACTGGATGTTGTTGGAGAGTTTGTTGTATGCATATGTGTGTATCTGTATGTTTGTGGTATGCTGACTGTGTATTGGAGATGGTTGTGGTCTGTGATGGAGGTATGTTGGGTGTGTTTGTGTACTGAGTATGTATTTGAGTGTGTATTTGTTCTTTTACGGATCCTATAATGATCATCTGATCTGGAAGGTATTCTGCCATTGTTCTAACAGCTGAGAAATCCCAGAGTAGCCTGGGGCAGTCGGAGAGTTGCGATCTACTTGGCACTCCACCAACTTCTGAATCAAGCTTCTTCTAAATTTTTACTATATCAATCTAAATTATGAGGTGAGACTCCTAGCTAATCGCTAAGGGACTCTTCTACCATGCATTAAATAACTATGCTGTGCCCTGAAAGATACCTCTTAGCTCTGATTCTTCAAAGTACTCAGGCTGAATAAGCATAAGGGGAAGTGATGGATGGCCTAACTTCAGGTAGAAGGCCTGAGCTGAGGTACAGAGGGGCACAGAGAGCTTAAGACATCTCTCTATACCTTAGGAAGGAGAAACTAGGTGATACTTTCTTCTCTGTTCTAAGGAAGATATATGGACAGGAAAGAGCTCTCTTTTCACCTTCACAGAGGACCATTTCCAAGTCCAAGTACAAAGGGGTAGGGATTAGGAGGAGGGTGAGCTGGTGTCCATTTGGGTGGAGACCCATGATTTCATCATGGCTCAGTGCAAATGATCTATTTCTGAAGACCTCATTCATTCTTTCCTGTTCCCCTGCCTTCCCCTGGCACCGACTCAAGCCAGGCAGCAATCCAGCAAGTAAGCTTGGTATGAGGATCCCACCAACCTACTGGCTGTGGCTGCTATGAACTCATGAGGATTCCTAGGAACTTGCTATGGTTTCTAATTTGCTCATGGCTCTCATAGGTGCCCCAAGGGGAAGGAGAAGATCCTGGACAAGAGACATACTGGTAGGTGGTTCTGTTGGGGTTTTGTGCCTTGAGCATTTGGTGGAATGTCTGGTTCCTTTTAGGAAACTCAACAAAGGCCAAGTGGTTATCTGACTTTATGGGCAACTCTGTTGCTGGCACCCATCATAGGATTCTCTGAAGTATTGTGCTGTACTCCCCTTTTGAGTTGTGTCAAGGTTGTGAGGGAATGTCCCCTATCTGGGAAGACAGCACCATCATATTAGATAATTCTCAATGATCCTGGTGCATTGCAACATGTAGATGGCCTGTCCTCTTCTTTGGGCTTGCTGTCTCGCTCTCTTTCTGTATAGGCTTGGACCAGTTGCCTAAACTCCCAAGCCAGCTATAAAACAAGTAGGTTCTCTGATGTTCAGTACAAAGTTTTAATTTGCTGTGTGAATGGCCAAGTTGCTTCAATTTCATCATCCTTAAAAAGGGCCATAAAAATAGTGCCTGTGTTATCAGGGGTTTGTGCATATTAGATGAGACATGGTATGAAAAGCACAGGGTACAGTGCTTGGCCTTACACATATTATATATTAGTTATATATATTATTGTGCCTAGTGTATATTAGTTCTGTTACTATTCCAATGGACCTATGATTCTGTGAGGATAGCTGCTACATTGCACTACCCAAAGTGAAAGTAGTGGGTATCTTCAGGGTTTCGAGCCAGGATCTCCACACTTGGTTGCCCCATCCTGGATGCCTTCCTATCAGGATTGTGAAGGGCAAAGGTGGTAGGAAACAGGCCAACAGGTGGGACAGGAGGCAGGAATATCATTTGCAGTGTGAGAAGTGGCACAGGGTTCCAGCTGTAGGTCTTCTCCATTGGCTCCACCTGTGGGGTTCACCCTTGTGTTGAGAAAGCTTTTCCATTACAGTGAGTTCAGATGCTTAGGATGTTTGAGAAACTCTCCTTAGAATTTCCCTCTATAACATACCAGTAGTCCCTTGTGTTATGGGTATTTTTTTCAGTACTTATATTTAGGCAAATTGCCTTTTGACTTGCAGGGTGATCCACTCCAAGCCACTAAATCCAGAATTCAAAATGAAAGTGTATACATTTATAGTACAAAAGGAATGTCAGTACATGACCTGATAAAACCTCACTGCAGTGATGAATGTGTGGCAGTGTGTGTGTATTTGTGCCATCAAGGCTAGGCTCCACTTCAAAGTTGGGCTTGAGTATGGGCATGGTGGAGTGGTAACCGTGGTCACCATGTGCCAAGTCAAGGTAACTCCTTGTGGAGATGGCTACTCCTTCTTTGTCAGACTCACTGGACTTGAGCTTGTTTTTATTTCCCAACCTTCTTCATTCCTTCTTCATTAGGCAGCACTGAACCTATGAACTTCTTGTTGGATTGGGTATTTATCAAGAGCATTTCTTTATGTTGTTTTTGTTTTTGAGACAGGCTCTCACTATGTAGTTCAGCTTGATCTTGAACTAACTATATAGCCCAGGCTGGCCTTGAACTCTCAGTAATACTTCTTTTTCAGCCTCCACAGTGCTAGGATTACAAGGGCATGTCACCATGCCCAGATGTGCACTTTTTCACTTTGGCCTATGGGTCCAGCCATAGCAATGGCCTCTCTCTCTTTCCCACATCTCCCTCAACCTGCTAGCACAGAATACCTGACCCTGCATGCTATCTTCTTCTAGGTCACAGTTAGATTTTTACAGGGCCCAGGTGTCCATAGGTAGACAGTCACTCTTTCTTTCTCAACTGAAAGTGAACCCCAGACCTTTGCATTGAGCTATATCCCCAGTCCTTTTAAGATATTTTGAATTTTAAGACAGAATCTGTCTGCCCGTGCACAGTCACCTGACAGCTCACAAGTGTTTGGCTGGAAGTTAAAGGGAACACAGAGCATGATGGGTCTTACTTCCTGCACCAACAAGTTCAGGACTCATTAAAAGCTCACTAAGAGCTATCATGCAATGATTTCTTACAGGGAGAAAACCTGATGAAGACAGCTAAGGAAAGAGGAACAGAGGTCAGAGCTCTGGACAGTACCTGGCACACAGGTCCTGGGGTCTTCTTCCTGTGGATCTGTGGGCAGCACTGCACTGACATGCAGGGTGAACAAATACTTCTCAGCATTATGTCCTCATACACCCATCATCAGCTGCAAAAACCTTTCATCTACCTAACGCACTGAACATCTTCACTTAGCCACACAGCAGACAGAATGTTGGTGTTTCCCAGGTGACCATGGGGCTGACTTGAAGCTGAGGTCCCTGCTGCCACCTGGCCTTTATGGAGAGGACTGGGGCTGCACACTGGGGAAACATCAAAATTCAGAACTTGAAGAATGCTTTCTGTAGAATGTGGATTGCATTTGCACTGTCACAGAGTACAAATGCTGTAAGTGGAACCATTGTAAATTGGGAATGTCTGTATTGCCAACTAGGAAAGCTCACTGAGCTTTGGGGTCAGAGCTTTCAGTGGGATTTCATTACAGGAACATGAGTCATTGAACATGTATATCATCTTAGACCTGAGATTTGTGTCTCAGATCTACATAGCAGTCCACAATGGCAAGGAAGGCCATACTCTCAAGCAACACACCTGAAAGTGCCTACTGTAAATCACAGTTAGACTCTCAGCATGACGCAGTGTCCCCAGGCAAGTACAGATGTCCAACCCATTAGGGGAACATTGGAGGGCTTAGAGGTCATCTTTCAGAAGTCCAGAGTGCAAGCCACACTTCTCTTTGGGCAGAGTTAATTTTTCTCCCTTCCTACGATAGTGGGGATTGAACCCAGAACCTGCTCACTGAGTTAAATTTCCAGGTCTGTTTATATTTTATTTTGGGACAGAGTCTCGTTAAGTCATTAAATTACCTAGGCTGGGCTTGAATTTGTAATCTTCTGGGCAGGGTTAAATTCTTTGGATTGTGCATGTTCAATCCTTTGTCTGTAACCAGATGTCACTTCCTCCTTTCCAAGTCCTTCCACTGTGCCCTTTGGAACTGTCACATCATGAACTGCGAACCCTGTGATTTCAACATATTTTCCAAACATTCCCCTCCTTGTTGATGTCACTGGAACCTGGTCTCTCTGCAGTCTTGTCAAGGTTTTATTCTCTACTGCTCTCAAAACTCAGAATCAAAAGATTAGGGTCCACACCAAGGCTGAGATTGTACCAGGAAGTGTGATGGCATAGTGTGGGTTTCCCAGTGCAGTTTCCAGCCCATGATTTCTCCATCCTCTCAGAAAACCCTTGACTATTGAGGCCATCACAGCCCTCTTCCCTGTGTTCATCACTGTCCACTGGCTGCCTAGACATTCTATCCCCTAGGTCCATGAAACAGGTGGACACATGTCTCATAGTCTTACCTTGGTCCAAACTCCTGCCCTCATCTTGAATGACAGCAGTGTCTTTTGGATGCCCCAGCATATATAGCTTCAGTTTTTGGGTTCTGGCTGCTTTTCAGAGCAATTTCTCTTTTGCCATCACGTTGCCACTCCTTACTATTACTACTGCTCCTGCTTCTGGCTGTCCTCTTCCCTTGCAAGGGTAACACAGGCTGTGGTAAAACCTCACAACTTTAGGAGTCATACCAGCCGGGTCAGGAGTCCTCTCTCTTGTGCAGTGGTAGGAAAGGTTCCTGCACTTTCCAAATCTCAGTTTATTCATCTTTGATGTGGTAAAAACTATGTAAGTTGACTTAATGTCCTTTGTAAAAATTAAGGATTATACTGAATGTAAAGTGTTCAGACAGTATATGGCACATGTAGAAAACATTCAATAACTGCTAGTAACTATTGTGATTATTGTAACAGCTTTCTAAGATTCTGGCTTTACCACATGCTTACTGTGTGACCTTTCTCAGCCTCAGTATACTCACCTGTGTAATGGGAGTAACAGTACCTCTTTATAATGTTGTTATAAAGATTAAATGAAGTAATCTGGGTACTGTTGTTTGCATTTAGTTGCATTCAACAAATGTTCTCATACTTTTTTCATTGCTCTTTCTCTCTTGCTTATTATCTACTGCCTCTATAGATTCAGATAATTAAGTCTGTTTAAGGAATGCCTCGGAGTCATACAATGATTAGTGAATATTTTCTGTTAAGTTTATTTTGATTATTTGGAGCCATCTTTGGCTACAACATAATTCATTGCTTATCCTACATAACTGGGGTTGTGGGCAAGTTCCAGATGAATGAGGTGGCTGTTACAGATGCTCTGCTGATGAACCTGGATCAGTTGTGATTTATGAGGGCAACTCAAACCCAGCTTGAGAACACCGTGCTTCAAAGGCTTTGTTCTGGTTCTCTCAAGAATACTTTTAATACGTGCATTTGCTTTGGAGGATGTGATTGGCATGTTTTCTCATTTTACAGTCTCATATACTACTGGTTGCTATGGATTTCTTAACCCTCCCTTTGTTACCCTGCCCCCCAAAGTCACTAAGTGGGTCTCAATAAGCTTCATAAACAAGGTTAAATTGTATTATCTCTCAGAATACGTGAAAACATCTGTTTTTCTTCTAATGCAATAAACATATAAGGGTCTCTTGGGATAGCTTTTAAATAGACTTAATACAACATTCAGAAATGATAAGCAAAATATAATCACAAGCACAAGGGAATGTGAGCATTTCATATTAATAACACTGGAACCTTATGTTTAATGCAGTGTTAAAAGTTGACAGTTAAACATGTAGGAGTCAGGAAATTCAATTAAAATGATCACACTAATATGAATTTAGCCACATCCTGTATTACTTATGAAACCCATTTAACACCGCAAACAATAATATCTTCAGCTAGTTTATGCAAAAGGAAAACAGGAGCAAAACATTTTAATAATATATATACTCTGTTAATGTGGTCAGGATAATTTTGCTGGAGAAAGAGGCTTAACTTTTGAACGTTTGAATGCCTGGTCATTTAATCTGCATATTCTATCCCCATTGTGTGTTGCATAGTTTCTATCAATTTTAGTATATGTGCTGCCGAAGTGAGCACGTGTAGTTCCTATCAATAAAAGAAAGAACAACAAGCAAGGGAGCTTTTCTCTCCTGCCTACTCATCCCTATGAAGATGATTGTCTGAATCCTGAGGGCATTTTTCGTGAAATACAACTACCTTTTCCTAATTTTTCTCTGCAGTTTTCTGTGCGCATAGGTCCTCTTTGGTTGTAGGGATTGTAACTTACTCCCAAGATAAGATATGACTGCTGAGCCCCGATGCAGAGCCAGCACCGCACGGCCATGCACTTGGGGAAAACAGAGCCTGCTACTCAGCTACCCAGTCATTCACACACAGGGCTCCTGAACTCTTCATCATTCCCAACTCAGGCTTCCTCTTTCTGCTAGGTGAACACAGTGCCTTCTTTCTTAGGCTGCCACAAGATTGGGACATTCATGTTTAAAACATGCATGTGTACATCGAGTTTAATTTTGCCCTGTTGCAGTAATATTGCTAAATGTGTTATTTGAGGGTTCTGGTACTTATCCAACATTCACTATAGTTATATGGGTTTATTTCTGGACTGTTTCTTCTGACTCATTGATCTGTCTGTCCTTTTACCAGTAGCAGACTGTCTTGATTGCTGTAGCTTTAGAGTAAGTATTGAAGTTAAGTAGTATCAATTTTCTCATTTTATTCTTCTCTTTCAATACTGAGTTGGCTATTCTGAGTCTTTTGCTTGTCCTTACAAACTTTCAAATCACTTTGTTGACACAGAATAACTTACAGATATTAGACTTATATTGCATGCCGCAAGTTCAAGTTGGAAAAAACTGACATCTTGACAATGTTGAGTTCCTATCCATAAACATGGACTGTCTCTACATTTACTTAGTTCTTTGATTTCTTTTATTAGAGTTTTATAATTTTCCTTATGTAGATCATGTATGTATCTTATTAGATTTAAACCTATACATTTTATTGGGGGGGTACAAATGTAAATGGGTTTGTACTTTTACTTTCAAAACTCACTGACTTTTGCATGTTAAACTTATGTCTTTATGATCCAAATGATATTTTGGTACTTGCAGTTTTTGGGGATAGGTACGGCTGCTGCTTGGCATCTTTGGCAGTCCTTTCTAGGCAAATCCCATTATGGCCCCTAAGGATTTGAGAGTGCAGCTGTGCCACCCTCTGAAGAGAATGACTCTTCTTTTGAGGAACATCTGGCCCACTACTAATAACAAACCATGGGTCATGGTCTGAGTTGTCCTTCATTAAGGAGTGTTATCTGATCTAAGCCAAAAAGTTTGGTGCATGCAACACCATTTCATTATCAAAGGGATGTGGTATATATGAATTTTGGTTCAAGTAGGGCTGGCAAGCACATATACACCACATGAACAAGCAGGACATGCCCTTAGTCAGTTCTCTTGGTAAGCTGAGAACTCTCAGTCTACATCTCTGAGTTCATGGGCATGAGACTAGTTGTCATGGTTAGGATCCCAAATGTCTCCAAAAAGGCTTATTGTGTTAAAGGATTGATTGCTAGGTAGTGGGCTATTGGGAAGTGATTAGATAATGAGGACTCTAAATTTACCCATGGATTAATCCATTGATAAGTTCATAGCTAAGTGGGCTTTTGGGGAGGGACTATTGATGAATAGGCTCACTGGAGACGTGGGTCTGAAAACTGTATCTTATCCCTGGGCCCTTTCTCATTGGCACTCTCACCCTTTCTGCTTTCTAGGTGCCATGAGGTGGGCAGCTTTGATACACCATGTCCTTTTGCTATGATATTTTTGCCTCATCACAGCCCTAAAATGCAATGGAATTAGCTTATCATAGAACGAAAATATAAGCCAAGACAAACCTTTCTTCTTTTTAAACTGACTTTGTCAGTTAAATTTTGCCATGTCCAGGAAAAAGCTGATAAAGCCAGGTGTGGTGGCTCATGCCTGTAATCCCAGCACTTGGGAGGCAGAGGCAGGAGGATTGCTGAGTTCAAGGCTTGCCTGGGCTACACAGTGAGCACAGGGCCAGTCTGAACTACAAAGCGAGACCCTGTCTCAAAAAAACAAAAAACAAAAAACAAAAAACAAAAAAACAAAAGCTGATAAAAACATCAGTGGACTGAAAAATAAAAGTTTGGGATATAGTTTCTAGTTGCAAGTATTTATCCAAAGTAGATAGGGGAAACACTGCAGTTCACTGTGAGGTATCCTTGAAGGATGGTGTTAAGGAAAAATCTCTTTGGTAGGCAGAACTTTGGGTTTATCTCCATTCCTGTAACAGTACACAGTGGAGATGAAGAGTAGGTGTTCATTTTGCCTAGAAGAAAAGATCACAATAAATCACAGGCAGTAGCAAGTGGTTTAGCCTGATGGTTAGGAACTTGGAAGAGATGTTTGTGGGAAACAAGGAAGTGTGGGGAAGAAGTCAATGGATAAAAGTCTCTGAATGCACACAAAATGCTAGCCTTGTATCCTATATGAGTAAACAAAAACAGTCATAGTAGAGAAGAATTCAATATCAGACAGATAAGACAATCCATCCTGGGACCAGCAGCCAGCCTCTTTCCCCAGCCATCTTGGCCCTGGCCAAATATAATAGGCCTGGGGGAAAGCAATGTGTGGACACAGTGACATGGATTTGCACTCATCGAGGCGTATTTGGCTCGAATATTTGCTGAGTGCTCAACATGCCAACAGTAGAAATCTACACCAATATGGCACCATTCCCTGGGTTAGGAGAAGTGACCAGAAAGCCATCTGGTGGCAAGTTGATTATGTTGGATCACTTCCATGATGGAAGGAGCAGCATAGACAATCTAGGTATAAATTTATCTTCTCTGACTATAGTGTTTCTGCCAAATCCATGGATTTAACTTTATTTTTGTGCATGGATTTAACTTTATTTTTCATGAATAGTTGCTCCTGAGCAAATAAATAATTTTATAACAGAGGTAGTAGAACAAGGAGCCAATGACTATGGACTTCCTCAGTTTTCTAGTGAAGCAAGTGGCCTAGTTAAAACAGTGGAATGGATTTTTAAATGGTCAGTTATAGTATCAGCTGGTGGCAGCATCTTGAGCTTTGGGGTTATGTTCTCCAGGATGCAGTATATACTGTACATTAGTGACCATTATGTGGTGCTTTTTCTTCCATAGTCAGGGATCATGGGTTCAGGAATCGTGAGGGTAAGGTGGGAGCATCTTTTCTCACTATCATACTTAGTGTTCTAGTAGTGAGTTTTTCTTTCTCATACTTACAACTCTGAGCACTTTAGAAATCTTAGTTTCTATAGGGGAAATGCTTTCATTAGGGAACACAATGGTTCTATTAAACTAAAAAATGAGTTTACCATCATCCCTATGCCTGTCAACCAGTAGGTACAGGAGAGGTTTTTTTCCCCTGTCTGGGGTGTTAGCTCTTGATTACCAAGGGGGAAATTGGACTTTCCAGTACACAGTGGAGGTGAAGAGTAGAGACTTTGTCTCCTCATTAATGTCAACGTATAACAACCAAATACATGTAGGACTGATAGTGTTCTAGAGTCTAGAGTCATTCTGGACCTCATTTACACATTCAGTTTTCCACACTAGAGAAATGATACAGTATTCACACATCTGTGACCTATTTACTCCACTTATGAGGATGGCCTCATGGTACATACATTTAGTTATAAATGGTCTAATTTATCATTCTTTATGGCTGTGTAATACTCCATTTTATTAAAAAACATATCATTTATATCCAGTCTCTGGTTAATGGACATTAGGGCTGTTTCAAAGATTTAGCTATGACAAATTGTGCTGCTATAAACATAGGAGCACATATGCTGCTGTGGTATGATGCTTTTAATTCTTTCATGAATATAACTAGCAGGGAAATAGCAGGTCAAATAGAATCTCTAGTCCTAGTTTTTTGAGGAAGCTCCATAATGATTTCTACAATGGTTGCACCAGTCTACATTTCTACTAACAGCGGAGAAAGTACCTTTCACCCTACAGCCCCACCAGCATTTGTTATTGATTGATTTTGTGACAGCAGCCATTCTTTGTGGAGTAAGATGGAATCTCAGTGTTGTTTTCATCTACATCTCTCAAATTACCAGTAATGTTGAACATTTTTTCATATATTTCTTTGCTGCATTTACTTCTTCATCTGAAAAAATGTCTGTTTACTTCAGATGCCCACTTTTGAATTGTGTCTTTAAATTTGAGGAGTCTGATTTTTTAAGTTCGTTATATATTCTAGGTAATAGACTTTCATCTGAGGAACAGCTGGTAAATTTTTTTCCTACATGGTATGTTGCTTTTTTACTCTGTTGATGGTTTCTCTTGGTGTGGAGATTTTTAATAAGATGAAATCTCAGTTAGTGATTTTTTGTGCTAATTCCCATGCTATTAAGGTTTTGTTTATAAAGTCTTTCCCTATACCAGTGTCTCTAAGAGTTCTACCTAATTTATGTTACAGCAAGGTTGGTGTTTCTGTTTTAATATTTAGGTCTGTAACCCACTTTGATTTCAGTTTAATGCATTGTGAAAGATGCAGAAAAATTCTTTTGTGTGTGCTAGCTGGAATTGAACTCAGGACCTTATGCTTGCCAGGCAGATGCTGGAACCACTGAGCTAAATCCCCACCCCTATAAATCTAGTTTTTATTTCTGGCAGGTTGAAACCCAGTGTTTCAGCCCCATTTATTAAAGAGGCTATCTTTTCTCTGTTGAGGGTGTTTGGCTCCTTGTCAAAGATGAGGTGGCTTAGTATGTCTGGAGTTGTTTCTGTATCACCTAGTCTGTTCCACTGATTCCCGGGTCTGTTTCTTTGCCAGTACCATGCTGTTTTTTATCACAGTGGCTTTATCATATAGTTTCAAGTTGGGGATTGTGATCCTTCCTGTCATGTCTTTGTTTCCTATGATTGCTTTCGCTATTCTAGGTCTGTTCGGGTTCCAGATGAATTTTTGGATTGTTTTGTTTAGTTCTGTGACATATACTGTTGGGATTTCAATTTAGATTGTATTGAATCTGTATAGCAATTTTGAGAATATGGCCATTTTGACAAAATTAATTCTTCCTATCCAGAAACAAGGGATGTCTTTCCATTTTCTGATATCTTTTTGACCTTTTTCAGAGCGTTATAGTTTTTAGGGTAGAGATCTTTGACCTTTGTTAGACTGATTCCTAGATATTTCACTTTTTTGGGAAGCTATTATAAAAGGAATTGTTTCCCTTAATTTCCCTCTCAGTGAGTCTGTTATTCATGTATAGGAAGGCTATTGATTTTTTAGTATTGACCTTGTATCTCACTACTGAATCTGGAGACTAGCAGTATTTTTGCTGAGTTTTTGGGATATTATATAGAAAGTATTATATCATCAGCAAATGATGACAGCTTAACTTCTTCATTTCCTATCTTTATTCCTTTTATTTCCTTTTCCTTGTCTAGTTGTTGTGGCTAATGTTTTCAGAACTATATTGAATGGAGCGATGATAGTGGGCCTCCTTGTCTTATTTTTGATTTTAGCATGAAAGGTTTCAGTTTTTGACCATTTAGTATGATGGTGGCTATTAGTTTTTCATAAATAGCTTTTATTGGGTTGAGATAAAGACCATCTATTCCAATTTTCTTAATCATGAATGGATGTTGAATTTTGTTGAATTCTTTTTCTATGTCTATTGAGATGATCATATAGTTTTTGTCATGCGTCTGTTAATATAGTATATTACACTTACTGATTTATGTATGTTGCATCCTTGCATCCTTGGGATGAATCCAACTTGGTCCTGGTGTATGAACTTCTTAATGATCCTTTGCATTCTGTTTGCCAGTATCTTGTTGAGAATATCTGCATCATGTTCATTAGGGAAACTGGCCTATAATTCTCTTTCTTGATTGGGTCTTGCTCTGCTTTTGGAATCAAGGTAGTCATTGCTTTAAGGAATGAATTTGGGAGTATTATGCTTCTTTCAATTTCATTAAAGAGTTTGAGAAGCAGTGGGATTAGCTCTTCCCTAAATTTCTTGTAGAATTCAGCAGTGAAGCCATTAGGGCCAAGATATTTTTAATTTCACTGATTAATATCATGTTATTTAGATTTTTTTATATCTTCATTCAACTTTGTCAGTTCATATGTGTATAGGAATCTGTCCTTTTTGTCTCTGTTTTCCATCTTATTTAAGTACAGGTTCTCAAAGTAGGTGTTGATTATCCCCTGGATTTCTGCTTGATATGTTGTGATTTCACTCTTTCCTTCCTAATGGCATGATTTTAACCTTTCCTTCCCTTTTTTTTTTTTTTTGGAAAGGTTGACTAAGGGGTTTGTTGGTTTTATTTATTCTTTGAAAGAATCAACCCTCTGATTCATTGATTTTTTCGTATTGTTCTCTTATTCTCTATTGCACTGATTTCTTCTCTGATCTCCATAATTTATCCCTTTGTATGAGCTTTGGGTTTATCTTACTCTTCTATTTCTAAGAGCTTGAGATACAGCACTGTGTTGTTTATTTGAGCTTGCTTGGTTTTCCTACTATGGGCATTTACTGCTATGAATTTTCCACGTGGAACTGCTTTCACTGTGTCTCATAGATTCCTGTATGTGTGATGACATTATCAATTAATTTGAGAAATAGTCTAATTCCTTCTGTGATCTATTGGTTGTCCAGGAGAGTATTATTCAGTTTCTGTGTGTTTTTGAACTTTTGGAATTTCTTTTGCTATTGATCTCCAATTTTAAGGCACTATGGTAAGACAGTATACAGGGAGTAACTTCAATTCCTTTGTATTTACTTAAATACAATCTGTGATCTAGTATGTAGTCTATTTTGGAGAATGACCCATGTGCAGCTGAGAAGAATGTGTGTTCTAATTTTGTGGGATGGAATGATTTGTGGATGTCTAGTAAGTCCATTTTTTCAAAAGTTTGGTCAGTTATAGTATTTCATTGTTGATTTTTTTTCCAGTTGATCTATTTGTGACAGTGGGGTGTTGAGGTCCCCTACTAGTATTGTATTAGTGCTTATTTGGCTTTTCATGTCCATTAATATTATTTTATATGGTTAAATGCACTAGCATTTGATGCAAATATATTTATGAATGTAATTTCTTCTTCTTGGATTGTTTTCTGTACAAGGTATATTGACTGTATCAATTAGTTTTGGTTTTAAATCTACTTTGTCTGCAAATAAAATGGTCACTCTTGCTTTTTTTGTAGTTTCCTACCACATGGAGAATTATTTCCTATCCTTTACTTTCAATGTATAAATTTTTTAAATTAAATGTGTTTCTTGAATAGAGCATACTTTTGGACCTTGTTTCCTCCTCCTCCTCCCCTTCCCCTTCCCCTTCTTGTTCTTTTTCTTGTTCTTCTTGTTCTCATTCTCGTTCTCCTCCTCCTACTCCTTCTCCTTCTCCATCTCCTCCCCCTCCCCTCCCCTCCCCT
>PVIC010046367.1:0-14275 GCA_004025085.1 Thryonomys swinderianus
TCTGAACTGGTAACAAAAGCAGATCTACTAAAATGGAAATCAGAACTGATTCTGAGATGAAAACAGAGATGTTGTCCACAGTGAAAGACTTCATTAAAGAAGAAATCAGGAACACTATAGAATCTCAGATAACAAAAGCAAGGGAACGTTTTAAAGAGCTTCAGGCAGAGATCCAGGTGATCAAAAATGATAATGAGGGAAACAAAGCTTATGTATATAGGGGTGAGGGGTTGAAGGATGGGTGGAGGAATGGGAAAAAATGAGAATTGTGTCATCTGCCAGTACAAATTCTGAATATTGTATGTGATCACCATGTGTATATATAATGTACCAATAAAGATTAAACTTTTAAAAAATGAGAATGAAAGTTTGCGAAGTAGGATGAATGAAGCTGAGGACTGAATTTCAGACCTAGAAGACAGGATCACAATCAATGAACAGGAAAGGAATAGCTTATGGAAAATGGCAAGGGACCATGAGAAATTAATCCAACAGCTCCTAGGTGACTCGAAGAATAACATAAGGCTGACTGGAGTTAGAGGACAGTGAAGCAGGAGACAGTGCAGAAGACATAAAAAATCTGTTCATAGATATAATGGCAGAAAACTTCACAGGAAAAGGAAAAGAATTGGATATACAGATAAATGAGGCATATAGGACTCCAAAAGGCTGTAATATAAAAAAATCTACACCTAAGCATATAATTTTCAAGTTTCCACATATCCAACCAAAGAATGAAGTACTGAAAGCAGTTAAAGAAAAGAAAAAAAAAGCCACTTAACAAAGGGAAGCCCATCAGGATCACAGCAGACTTTTCAATGCAAATGCTAAATGCAAGGAGAGCTTGGTGTGAAGTGTTTCAAGTTGTGGAGGCAAATACTCTCCGACCTAGCCTGATGTATCCTGGAAAAACTATCTGTTGAAACTGACAGAGAAATAAGACAATTCCATGGCAAAGAACACCTGAAGAATTTCTAAATTACAACCTGCACTCCAAAACATTCTAAAGAATATCTTGGAAAAAAACAGGTAAGAAATTATGAGACCTAGCAGAGTGAATTCATTGGGCAAGACAAAAAACTGAATAGAAAGGGGAAAAGCAGAGAATAAAAGAACCAAGAACAGGAAAACACCATGACAGGTATAAATCAGGCCATATCAGTCATAACCATTAATGTCTGTGACTTCAATGGGCCAATTGAAAGATGCAGACTGGTGGAACAGATTAAGAAACAAGATTCTACAATATACTGTATACAAGATATACACCTAATTCAGAAAAAAGCCACAGGGTGAAAGTAAGAGGATGGAATACAATTCTCCATGTGATCCATGTGACAGGAAACTGCACAAAAACAGGAGTGGATATCCTATTTGGCAGACAAGATAGATTACAAACCAAAACTGATTCAGAGAGACAAAGAGGAACACTACATCCTTGTACAGGGAGCAATCCAAGAGAAAGAAATGATATTCATAAATATTTATGCACTAAATTCCAGTGCCTACAACTATATAAAACAAATATTAACATATATGAAAACCCCAATAAGCACTAATATAATAGTAGTAGAGGCCTTAAATACACTGTTGTCACAATTAGACAGATCAACTGGACATAAAATCAATAATGAAATACTTGAAGTGAGCCAAACCTTCAAACAAATGGACTTAATAGATACCTCTAGAGTATTTCACCTGAAAAAGTGAGAATATACATTCTTCTCAGCTGTCCATGGGTCATTCTCTAAAATAGACCATATACTAGTTCATGGAACATGTTTAAGTAAGTGCAAAGGAATTGAGGTTATCCCCTGTGTACTTGAAATTAGAGCTGAATAGCAAAAGAAATTCCAAGACCCTTGCAAACACATGGAAATTAAACAATACTCTGCTGACTAACTAAAGAGTCACAGAAGAAATTAAGGAAGAAATTAAACAGATTTTACAATTAAATGATAACCCCAGTACAATTTACAGGAATTTATGAGATACAATGAAAGCAGTTCTATGAGGGGAATTCATAGCAATAAACACCTACACCTGGAAAATAGAGTAAGCTCAAATAAATGACCTAATGATGAACTTCAAGCTATTAGAAAAAGAGAAGCAAGACAAACCCTAAGCTTGTACTAGAGAGGAAATTATAAGGATCAGAGAAGAAATTAATTCAATGGAGACTAAAAGAATGATACAAAAAAATCAATGAATCTAAGAGTTGGTTCTGCAAAAAGGTAAACAAAATTGACAGACCCCTAACCAACCTTATCAAAGGAAGGAAAAGGTTCCAATCCATGCTATTAGGAACAAAAAGGGGGAATCACCACCAATCCAGTGGAAGTCCAGAGGATAATAAACACCTACTTTGAAAATTTGTACTCCAATAAGATGAAAAAAGTAGAAGAAATGGATAGATTCCTAATACATAGGCACTTCCAAGGCTGAATGAAGAGGATATAAAAAATGTTAAACACCCCAATATCAATCTGTGAAATTGAATATGTAATAAAAAATCTACTGACAAAGAAAAGCCCTGGTCCTGATGGCTTTACTGCTGAATTCTACAAAACTTTCAAAGAAGAGTTAATGCCACTACAGCTCAAATTCCTTAATGCAATCAAAAGGGAAGCAGTTCTCCCAAATTCATTCCTGGAAGCAACCATTACTCTGATTCAAAAAGGAGAAAAAGACCCAACCAAAACAGAGAATTACAACTAATTTCCCTAATGAATATCTATGTAAAAATCCTCAATAAAATACTGGCAAACAGAATACAGAGAATTCTCAAGAAGATCAGACAGCTTGAGCAAGTTGGATTCATCCAGGGAATGCCAGGATGGTTCAACATATGTAAATCAATTAACATAATTCACTATATCAACAGACTCATGGACAAAAACCATATGGTTATCTCAATAGATGTAGGGAAAGTGCTCGACAAAATCCAACACCCATTCATGATCAAAACCCTACAGAAAATCAGAATAGATGGACTTTATCTCAACCTAATAAAAGCAATTTATGAGAAACCAAGTCAGAATTATCTTAAATGGTCAAAAACTGAAACCTTTCACACTAAGATCAGGAGGAAGACAAGGATGTCCACTGTCACTACTGTTCAATATAGTGGAAGAAACATTAGCCACAGCAATTAGACAAGAGAAAGAAGTAAAAGAAATAAAGATAGGACAAGAAGAAGTTAAACTGTCATTATTTGCTGATGACATGATACTCTACCTAGAGGATCCTAAAATCTCCACCAAACAACTGCTAGACTTAATCACCAAATTTAGTAGTGTAGCTGGATACAAGGTCAATGCTCAAAAACCAATCACATTTTTATACACAAAAAACAGATTTATTGAGAAAGAAGTTGGGGAATCAGTTCCTTTCACAACAGCACCCCCAAAAATGAAATGTCTAGGGACCAATCTAACAAAGGTGGTAAAGAACCTCTACTCCAAAAACTGCAGTACTCTGCAAAAGGAGATTGAAGAGTATATCAGGAAATGGAAAGATATCCTTTGTTCCTGGGTAGGAAGAACCAACATCATCAAAATGGCTATACTCCCACAACTACTATATAAATTCAAAACAATCCCAATTGAAATCCCAACAGCATATTTCACAGATCTAGAGAAATATCATCCAAAAGTTCATCTGGAACCACAAGAGATCTAGAATAGCAAAAGCAATTCTAGGAAACAAGGACATGGCAGGGGGTATCACAATCCCCAATTTGAAACTATATTACAAAGCCACTGTGACAAAAATGGCATGGTGCCAGGCGTGGTGGCTCACGCCTGTAGTCCCAGCACTTGGGAGGCAGAGACAGGAGGATTACTGAGTTTGAGGCTTGCCTAGGCTACATAGTGAGCTCAGAGCCAGCCTGAACTACAAAGCGAGACCCTATCTCAAAAAAAAGAAAAATGGCATGGTACTAGCAAAGAAACAGACCTGAGGGTCAGTAGAACAGATTAGAAGATCCAGAAAGAACTCCAGATACACTAAGCCACCTCATCTTTGACAAAGGAGCCAAATATCCTCAATGGAGGAAACATAGCTTCTTTAACAAATGGCACTGTAAAAGCTGGATTTCAACCTGCCAAAGACTGAAACTAGATCTGGCTCTTTCACCATGTACTAAACTAAAATCAAAGTGGATTAGAGACCTAAATATTAAAACAGAAACTCTAAAACTGCTGCAAAACAGATTAGGTAGTACTCTTGGAGATATTGGCTTAGGGAAGGACTCTATGAACAAAACCTCTATAGTACAAGAACTAGCAGAAGAAATCAACAAATGGGATCTCATCTTAAAAAGCTTCTGCACAGCAAAAGAAACCACAGCAGAGTGAAAAATGTAACCAACAATATGGGAGTAAATCTTTATGAGCTGTTCCTCAAACAAAGGGGTGTTCTCTAGAATATATGAAGAGTTTAAAAAAATCAATCCCCCCAAGTTTAAAGACCCAATTCAAAAATGGGCATCTGAAATGAACGGATGCTTTTCAGAGGAAGATGTAATAGCACCTAAGAAGTATATGGAGGAATGCTCAATGTTACTGGTCATTTGAGAGATGTAGATGAAAACAACACTGAGGTTTCATCTCACTCCACAAAGAATAGCTGTATTTCAAAATTAACCAGCGACAAATGCTGGTGAGGTTGTAGAGAAAAAGGACTCCTTCTCCACTGTTGGTAGGAATGTAGACTGGTACAACCATAATGGAGATCAGTTTGGAGATTCCTCAAAAAACTAGGATTAGAGGTCACATTTGACTCTGCTATTCCCCTACTGGAATGATAAAATTCATATCACAGTGACATATGTGTACCCATGTTTATAGCAGCTCAGTTTGTGATAGCTAAATTTTGGAAACAACCCAAATGCCCATCAACTCTAGACTGGATAAAGAAGCTGTGGTTTTAAAAAAATAAAATGGAGTATTACTCTACCATAAAGAATGATGAGATTGAGTCATTTATACTCAAATGTATGTACCTTCAGGACATACTCATAAGTGAAATAAATAGGTCACAGATGTGTAAGTACTGTATCTTTTCTCTGGTATGAGAAACTGAAGTTGTAAATGAGTTCTGGAATGCATGAGAGATATTGTGATATAGTAAATATTCAAAGGGAAATGGGGTTTAGGGGTAAGTAATGGAGGGAAAGCAAAAAATTGGTGGTTAATAAAAGGAAACAAAGCTTGTGCATATAGAGGCAGGGGGTTGTTGGGTGGGTAGGGGAAGGGGAGAAATGAGAATTAAGTCATATCATATACTGGTACAAGTTCTCAACTTTGAGTGTAATCATGATGTGTATATATAATGTACCAATAAATAAAATAAGTAAAAAAACCCACAACTCTACTGAAAGTCTACACCATAGGAGCAGTGAATGTGAGGACAAAAGTCTCAGGATGGCAGTTGTAACCACGAAAGAAAAGATTTCTTAAAAATAACAAGAGAGGGCCAGTGAGTTAACTCAGTGGTTCCGGTATCTGCCTTGCAAGCTGAAGGTTCCGAGTTTGATCCTCAGTGACCACATACAACAATGCGGGGTGACGTAACTCACATCAGGAATCAGCATCACACACCACAATGCTGGGTTTGGTGGCTCCTGTTATCCCAGCACTTGGAAGGCAGAGGCAGGAGGATTGCTGTGAGTTTGAGGCTTGGCTGGGCTACATAGTGAGCTTAGGGATAGCCTGAACTACAAAGCGAGACCCTGCTTTAAAAAAAAAAAGAGGAAGAAGTAATGGGAGAAAGCTTCAAAGTATAGAAAAAGAATTTGTTGTACAGATGAGTAAGGCATATAGGACTCCAAGTAGCTGTGATTAAAAAAATCCACTCCTAGGCATATAATAGTCAAGATTCTAGAAACTCAACAGAAGAATAAAATGTTCAAAGCAGTTAGGGAAAATAAAGAAATCACATATAAAGGAAAGCCCATCAGAATTTCAGTGGACTCTTCAACACAAATCCTCAAGTCAAGGAGAGCATAGAGTGAAGTATTTTAAGCCCTAAAAGAAAACAATTTCCAACCTAGATTGATGTATCCAAAATCATCTTTCAAAATCAATGGGGAAATAAGATATTTCCATGACAAAGAAAACTTGAGAAGCTTCATGAATATCAAACCAACACTCCAAAAAATTCTAAAGAATATCCCAGAAAGAAACAATGAGGGCACAACCCCATGAGGCCCAACAGAGCGAAGTCAATGCACAAGGCAATGAATTAAATGGAAAAGGGGAGAAATAAAAAATAAAAGAGCCAGTAACAGGAAAAATCACAAGAAGGATAAATCAATATATCAGTTATGGGACCAGGGATTTAGCTCAGTGGTTCCAGTGTCTGCTTTGCCAGCACAGGTCCCAAGTCTGATCCCTGGTACTAAAACAAAGCAAAACAAAAACAAAAAAGCCCCAAAACAAAAGCCTCTCATAAATGCTTATGGTCTTCTCCGTTTGTCAGTCAAAAGAATTACATTGGCAGAATGGATTAAGAAGTAAGATCCAACAATATACTGTATTCAAGAAACACAATTAAAAGATAAATCCACAGTCTAAAAGTAAAAGAATGGAAAACAATTTTCCATGCAACAGGAGCCTATAAAAAAGCAGGAGTGGTTTTCTTAATTGCAGACAAAGTAGATTTCAAATCAAACCTAAGTAAGAGAGTCAAATAAGTTCAGTACATCCTTGTAAATGGAACAATCCCAGAGAAACAGATGACAATCATGAATATATATATGCACCAAATACTAGTTCACATAATTATACAAAACATTAATTGACATGAAAAATCAAATAAGCACTAATACAGTAGTACTGTAGGACTTCAATACTTCACTGTCTCAAATAAATAGATCAACTAGACAAAAATCAACAAATATTAGAGCAAAACAAACTTTTGATCAAATGGACTGCATAGATGTTTATAGAGTGTTCCACCCCATAAAATCAGAATATATGTCCTTCTCAGCTGCACATGAGTCATTCTCCAAAATAAACCATATGCTAGCTCACAGGACATGCTTAAGTAAATGGAAAGCTATTGAAATTATCTCCTGTATATTGGCAGACCTTAGTGCAATTAGAGGTCAATACCAAAAGAAAGTCCAAGCATTTCATTATGGAAACTGAACAGTACCCTCCTGAACAACTAATGGGTCACAGGTGAAATGAAAGTAGAAATCAGACAGTTTCTACAACTAAACAATAATGCCACTGCAACATACCAGACTTTGTGGGACACAATGAAAGCAGTCTTATGAGGGAAATTCATAGCAGTGAATGCCCATATTAAGAAAATATTACAGTTAGCCGGGCATGGTGGCTCACGCCTGTAATCCCAGCACTTGGGAGGCAGAGACAGGAGGATTGCTGAGTTTGAGGCTTGCCTGGGCTACATAGTGAGCTCAGGGCCAGCCTGAACTACAAAGCGAGACCCTGTCTCAAAAAAAAAAAAAAAAAAAAAAGAAAATATTACAGTGAGCTCAAATAACTAACCTAATGCTGAACCTCAAGGTCCGAGAAAAGATAAACAAGACAAACCCAAAGCTCATACAAGGGAGGAAATTATAAAGTTCAGGGCAGAAATCAATGCCATGGAGACCAGGCTATATCGGCCAGTGAAATTGAAAACATAAGAACAAACTTACCAACAAAGAAAAACCTAGATCCTAAAGGTTTCACTGCTGAATTCTACAAGAAATTTAGGGAAGAACTAATCCCACTACTTCTCAAACTCTTTAATGAAATTGAAAGGGAAATAGTACTCCCAAATTCATTTAGATAAGCAAGCATTACTTTGATTCAGAAGAGAGGGAAGAGTCAAACAAAAAAAGAACTATAGGCTAAATTCCCTAATGAACATTTATGCAAAAATCCTCAATAAGATTCTTACAAACAACATACAGAGGATCATCAAGAAGATCATACACCCTGACCAAGTAGGATTCATTCTCAGGATGCAAGATTGGTTCAACATTCATAAATGAATAAATGTAATACACTATATTAAAAGAGACAAGTTCAAAAACCATATGATCATCTCAATGGATGCAGAAGAAGCATTCAACAAGATCTAATACCTATTCATGATAAAAAATTGGGATAGATAGTCTTTTTCTGAACCAGAGAAAGGCCATCTATGAAAAACCAATAGCCAGCATTATACTAAATGGTAAAAACTGAGATCTTTCACAGTAAAATCAGGAACAAGACAAGGATGTGCACTATCACTGCTCCTATTCAGTATATTTGTGGAAATATTAATGATGGAAATCAGATAAGAATTAGAAATAAAAGGACTAAAGATAGGAAAGGAAGAAGTTAAATTGTCAATATTTGCAAATGATATGATATTCTATATAGAAGATCCCAAAAACTTTGCCAAAAGAGTTCCAGATTTAATAATTAGGTTCAGTAGAGTAGGTGGATACAAGGTCAACTCCATAAAATCAGTACCCTCCTGGTATATGAAAACAGATCCACTGAGGAAGAAATTGCAAAACAATTACTTTCATAATAGCATCCCCCAAAATGAAATACTTAGGAATCACTCTAATGAAAGAAGTAAAATAACTCTTCTCTGAAAATTGCAGCACTCTTAAAAAAAAAAGAGATCAAAGAGAATATCAGAAAATAGAAAAGTACCCCATGTTCCTGAGCAAGAAGAACCAATATATTAAAAACGGCTATACTTCCAAAACTATAGATTTAATGCAATCCCATTTGAAATTCCAACAGCATATTTTGTGAATTAGAGAAAACATTCCAAAAATTAATCTTCAACCAGAAAAGACCTAGAAGAGCAATTCTAGGCAATGAAGATAGGGCAGGGAGTATCACAATTCCCAACTTGAAACTATACTACAAAGCTACAGTGATAAAAACAGCACAGTACTGGCAAAAAAACAGACTTGATGAGCAGTGGAACAGATTAGACACAGAAACAACTCCAGATATACTATGCCACCTCATCTTCAGCAAAGGAGCCAAATATCCTAATTGTAGGAAAGATAACTTTTTAAGTAAATGGTGCTGGAAAAGTTGGGTCTTAACTTGTCAAAGATTAAAACTAGACCCATATCTTTTTCCATGTACTAAATTACAATCAAAGTGTATTAAAAACCTAAATATTAAAACAGAGACCTTAAACCTACTGGAAGAGAGTCTAGGTAGAACTCTTGAAGATACTGAAGTAGGAAAAAAGTTCCTGAATAAAACCTGTCACTCATGAATTAGCACAAAGAATCAAAGCTCAGATTTATTCCTATTAAAAAGCTTCTGTGTAGCATGAGAAGCCACCAACAGAATGAAGACAACTCACAAAGTGGAGAAAAATTTTTACTGGCTGTTCTTTGGATAGAGGTCTACTATTTAGAATATACAAAGAACTTAAAAAATTAGGAACTCCCCCTGAAAAAATAATTCAAAAATGGGCATCTGAAAGGAACAGACATTTTTCAGATGAAGAAGTAGAATCAGAAAATACACAGGAAAAATGTTCAACATCACTGGTCATTCAAGAGATGCAAATGAAAACAACACTAAGATTTCACTTCACCTCAGGAAGAATGGCAGCTGTGAAGAACTCAACTGATAAATGTTCGTGGAGTTTTGGGGAAAAATGGAACTCTTCCTCACTGTTGGTAGGGGAGTAGACAGGTGCAATCACTGTGGAAATCAGTATGTAGATTTCTTAAAAAACTAGGATTAAAAAACTAATGTAGATTTCTTAAAAAATTAGAAATCCCAGTTGTCTCTGCTATTTCCCTGCTGGGTATATTCACAAAAGAATGAAAAGCATCATACCTCAATGATTTATATGTACCCATGTTTATAGCAGCTCAGTTTGTAATAGCTAGAACATGGAAACAATGCCCATCAACAGGTGACTGGATAAAGTAGATGTATTTTTAAAAATAAATGGACTATTACTCAGCCAGAAAGAATAGTAAACTTGAGACATTTATAGCTAAGTGGATACACATTAAGGCCATACTCCTAAGTGAAATAAATAGGGTACATCTGTGTAAATACTGAATAATTTCTCTAGTCTGAAAAACTGAAAGTGAGTGAGAATCATGATGTATAATAGGTGTTGTGAAATATGAAAAAATGTTTAAGGGAGAAAGGGAACTAGGGAGTGAAAGTAGGGGAAATGAAAGTTAATGGGGAGGTGGTAAGGTTGATGGAAACATCTTGATGTTGTTTACACTGTATATTAAGGTAAAGTAGTGAGGTAGAGTATATTCCAAGTGACTGTTGGTGTGGGTATACATTTGTAAGGACTTGCTATTATTTTTAATGCTTAATGTGTTAATAAAATAATAAAGAAGAAAAAGTGTTTCCTTTCATGAGACTGCCACCCAACATCCATTTGTTTTATGTAGCTATTTTTTCATGATTTTAAGATCAACCACAATCCTATAAAAATAAGAAACATGCAAAAACATAAAGGAGGAAGCAGAAAGAGCAGCCCTGTACTAATCCCAGCTATACATTTACTTTGGGGATAGGATGAAGCATAAGAAATGAAAAAAGTAAACATGTTGAAGGAATTATAACATTCACCCTCATGATCCTAGAGAACTAATTTTCTTGAAGTTCCTTCAGCATAGGGAAGATATACTTTTCCTAGTGCTCATCCTCCACTGTTTAGTTTGTGAACTCTTTCTCTTGGGGGCCTTCCTACTCTGCTATGTGGCTATAGCTCTTCTCAGACTCTACTATAATTGGCTGTTTACTTCTTTAGGCCCTCATGTTAAAGCAAGGACCCAGTCTTGTTCATTCTTGCACAGACTGTCGATAAGAAGGGAATCCTTTCTTGAGGAAGCAGGAAAAGAGCTGTATGTCTATTCAGGGGCACAAGGACAGGTTCTGAAAGTAAGAAAGGGGCAGGAGTAAAGTCACAAGCCTGGAGCTGGCAGGGTGGGAGCTGTGAAAAGGGAAGTGTAGATTTCTTGATACTGCTCAATGGTGGCTTTTGACAAAGTGAGAGAAAATAAGTATCTGACTCTTCTGAGTTCTAAATTAACAGCTGATGTGATTTCCCCTTCCTTCTCCCACACCTGTCTGGGGGCTTTTGTATCTGATAAGAGTTTTCCAAATGTAAGAAGTCCTCACCAAGAAAAGGGGAATATATATATATATTTTTTTGTATATGTTCAAGTATATTTTATAGCCATAAACATCATAAGATATAGCATGTATCCTACACTCACTTATATAATATGCAAATTCATATATTTATATGTATTTATGAAATCTTTAACAATTACGTGTTTCCCCTTTTTGAATCCTTAACTGCACTTGGTCTCTGGGTACTGTGGCATTGTTGTACATGCCTCATACAGACAGCTTTCAGATTGGGGTCCCTTGTGAAATGCTTTTGACCCTCTACTCTATTTCACTCTCTGCTGTGGTTTCTCAAGAATATTATTTCTTCCATTTGTGAATGGCTGTAGACTGATATTTGTTTCTCTCTTCCACTTAATAATATCTATGTGGTATTTATTAAGTGCATCTCTTACTATCCTCTTTACTAGATTTTGAGCTCTTCATGTTTCTCCAGCTGTGGATACTTCATACATAAAACCTGGAATATGTCAGGGCTCCTACCTCGAGGCCTTTGCACTGACTGTTCCCTTTGCCAGGAGTGTTACCCCAGCAATCTGGAGTGGTTCCCTCCCTTCTATGAAAACATCACTCTAAAAACATTTTCTCAGTTTCTGAAATCCTCCTGCTTCATATCATTTCAAATCTGCTTTTCCTGCTTTATGCTTTTTTTCCTTTTAGTACAAAATATAGCTGGCATTCTATATTTTTAAATTCATTTTTCTGGTTTGTTTTCTGCCTAGATTGCAAGTTCCATGAGGACAGAGAGTTTTGACTGTTTTGTTCACAACTAAAACCCTAGAGATTGGCGCACAGTAGGAAACCAATAAATATTTAATGAATAAAGAAATAAATAGATAGCAGTGTTCAATAAACACAGTAGAAATAAATCAGAGTATATAGGCATTGGATCTGAGCCTAGAACTAATGTCAGGGGAAATTAATGGTTCTTTTCCAACACATGTGGAAAGACACTAGCTAAATTAATTCATATTTACCTGCATCTGTTGAGTTTATGAAAAGCCAACTAATTGTTTCATTGGTGTTTACAATCTTATTTTTTCCTGAATAAAGAGTGGATGTATAAAGATTTCCAACCTATTTCCACATACCAAAAGCCCTTTGTCTCCTGAATTGCCAGGGAAATGATTATGTTTCAAAGACATCTGCTCAGTTCATCATTTTTGTGTCCTCCTATGGTTTATACAATTGAGCCCATTGGTACATATTTGTTTACATAATGTGGCATATGGTATTGGTCAACTCTGGCCATGGAAATATCTTAAAGATTTTGGATAGGAATGGGCCTTACAGTGTGGCTTTTGTCATGAAAATTAAATTTCTTTTCAGGTAAACAATTGACTACTGAGTATGTTGAAATTTTTAATAAAGATATTTAGATTTCTCATCCTGCTGCAAAATAGCAAGTTGCAAGAGATTTAGTGAATGAATTCTAAAGAAGTACTTCTTTCACTCATTAAAAGTACATTTGAATCTGGGAAAATTTGGGGAACTTGATGCTCCCAGATAAAACATGGAAAAGAGTGGGACTTTTAGTAGAATTTGTGAAAATATAAAAAAGTACTTTCACTTTTCATTTATTTGAATGGAAATATTTTCCAGAAAGCTTTGCTTTTTGTAACATTTTATTTTGAAATAAAGTAAAAAAATACAAGAAATATGATACTCATGAAAATGTATGGCTTTGCTTCTGAAGCAATAAGACTTTATGATTATGATCTGTGTAATTTAATGAATTTTTCTCTTTAATTATAATTCTTGATTTTGTTAAATAAAAACAATCTGGATTAAGGAGAAATTTTAACTAAAGGATTACTATGGATTTGGAAAGACTATTAAATAAGGAGAATACTATAACTGTAAAACATTGGGGCATCTCAATAGCTAGGTATAAAGGGTGTTTCCGATATAAGAGGGAACTGGTGTGCAAAAAAATGAAAGAGTGGTGTGTAGGACAGTAGAGGAAAGAAATTTAACTGAAACTGAGTTTTGTTTCCATTGATCAATGGTGCTAAGAGATTCTGCTAAGCATTTATGAGTCAAAGAATTATAATTTATAGGTTCTGTGTCTAGTCTTGTCACACATAAATAGGAGGCATCCATGAGTTTTATCTAAGTCCTACAAAAGGAGCTCTTCATAGTCATCTATTTGGTGCAACACAGAAGGGTGTGTGTGTGTGTGTGTGTGTGTGTGTGTGTGTAATTTAAACTTTGATGTCTTCCAGTACAAGGCTCAGGTTAAAGTCAACCTTGTTATCTTCTAAATCTAGAATGTATTCAGAAAATAGCCTTGTTCCCTTTTCCTCATAAAGGGCTTAAAGTAAAAACAATATGATGGTTTTTAATTTTGTCATTCAGAATTTTTTCTTCAGGTTGTTTTTGGGAAAAAAGTACACTGTACATGTAAAGTATTTAACTAAAATGAAAAAATGGAACTAAATATATTTAGAACTTTATACAGGTAAAGTACATATTAGGGAGTGCAGTCTGCTGGTTGAAGTGGTGGCTGACTTGCAGAAGCACTATACATTTAATTATCAATAAGAAGTGTAGGAAAAAATAAATATTTAGTTTACTGATTAATGAAATATTTAGGAAGTTCACTATAAAGGTAAGCACCCAATTTATCCAAAGATACTAACTTTACAGAAAAATTAATGACTATTTTTTGATAATTCTAGGAAATTTCACTCTATAATGAACAAAAATGTCATGGCAGAAAGTTGCATAAAGATAGAAATAATTAAGATGAAAAGCTAGGTGTTTCATTTTATTATACTGTGTTACAAAAGACCATAAAATGCTAATTTACATTAAATCAGTTTGTTCTTCTCAGAAATGTATTGTTTTAGACACATCATCTTATAGATAACTGTTCATTTTATTTCTTTTTCATCTATGAACTGGTATTGAATCCCAATTTTCTCAAAATAGTGCAATGAGGAAAATGTGTACTTTTATTAAAGTTTCTGAAATTCTAAACATTTCCCAAACAACAACAGGCCAGAGGAGAAGAAATTTAGAGTGTTTAGGTGGTGTAGCTATCAGAACATTTAATTTTGCTTTGCCCAGTCTGTGAGACATAGCATCCCACCTGGGTTTTGTCCTTCACAGGACGC
>PVIC010046368.1:0-14265 GCA_004025085.1 Thryonomys swinderianus
CCTGCAAAACTATCTTTCAGAATAGACGGGGAAATAAGATACTTCCACGATAAAGAACACCTGAAAAACTTCACAAATACGAAACCTGCATTCCAAAACATTAAGAACATCTTGGAAAAAACCACAGAAAATTCCATAGCCATGAGACCCAGGAGAGTGAATTCATTGGGGCAAACAAGGAACTAAATAGAAAAGGGGAAAAGCAAAGAAGAAAAGAACCAAGAACAGGGAAACATGGCAGCTCTGAATATGTCCGTATCAGTCATAACCATTAATGTCAATGGCCTCAATGGGCCAATGAAAAGACACAGACTAGCAGATTGGATCAAGAAGCAAGATCCTACAATCTGCTGCATACAGGAAACACACCTAATTCAGAAGGAAACCCATAGACTGAAAATAAAAGATGGAAAACAGTCCTCCATGCCACAGGAAACTGCAAAAAAGCAGGAGTGGCTATCTTGTTTGCAGATAAAATAGATTTCAAACCCAAACTGATTAAAAGAGATAAAGAAGGTCACTATATTCTCATACAGGGAACGACCCAAGAGAAAGAAATAACAATCATAAATATTTATGCTCCAAACTCTAATGCACCCAACTACATAAAACAAACATTACTGGACATGAAAAGCCAGTTAACCATGAATACAATAGTCATAGGGGACTTTAATACTCCACTGTCACAAATTGACAGATCAACTAGACAAAGACTCAATAAGGAAATACATGAGCTAAATCAAACTTTTGAGCAAATGGACTTATTAGATGCCTACAGAATTTTTCACCCTACAAAGCGAGAATATACCTTCTTCTCAGCTGCTCATGGATCATTCTCCAAAATAGATCACATTCTAGTCCATAGAACAGGCTTAAGTAAATGCAAAGGAATCATAGTTATCTCCTGCATACTATCAGACCATAGTGCCTTGAAACTAGAGCTGAATAGCAGAAGAAATTCCAAGATCCTCACAAACACATGGAAATGGAACAACACTCTGTTAACCAACCAATGGGCCACAAAATAAATTAAAGAAGAAATTAAACAATTTCTACAAATAAATCACAACCCCAGCACAACATACAGGAATTTATGGGACACAATGAAAGCAGTTCTGTGAGGGAAATTCATAGCAGTGAATGTATACACTCTGAAAATAGAGTAAATTGAAATAAACAATCTAAGGAAGAACCTCAGACAATTAGAAAAAGAGGAATAAAACAAAACCAAAGCACATACAAGAGAGGAAATTATAAGGATCAGAGCAGAAATTAATGCAATGGAGACAAAGAGAACAATACAAAGAATCAATGAATCAAAGAGTTGGTTCTTTGAAAGGATAAATAAGATCAACAGACCCTTAGCCAACCTTATTGAACAAGGGAAGGAAAAGGCTCAAATCCATGCTATAAGGAATGAAAATGGGGAAATCAGCACAGACCCAGAGGAAGTCCAAAGGATAATAAACACGTACTTTGAAAATCTATACTCCAAGAAGATGGAAAATCTAGAAGAAATAGATTCTTAGACACATACGAACTTCCAAAGCTGAATCAAGAGAATATAAAAATGTTAACCTGATATCAATCTGGGAAATTGATAATGTAATAAAAAACCTATGAACAAAGAAAAGCCCTGGTCCTGACAGCTTCACTGCTGAATTCTACAAAACTTTTAAAGAAGAGTTAATGCCAGTCCTTCTCAATCTCTTTAATGAAATTGAAAGGGAAATGGTGCTCCCCAAATCATTCCTTGAAGCAACCATCACCTTGATTCCAAAGGCAGGGAAAGATCCCACCAAAAAAGAAAACCACAGGCCAATGTCTCTAATGAACGTTGACGCAAAAATCCTCAATAAGATACTTGCAAACAGAATACAGAGAGTTATCAAGAAAGTCATACACCCTGATCAAGTCGGATTTATCCCAGGGATGCAAGGCTGGTTCAACATATGTCAATCAATAATGTAATACACTATATTAACAGACTCAAGGACAAAAACCATACGACTATCTCAATAGATGCAGAAAAAGCATTTGACAAAATCCAACACCCATTTATGATCAAAACCCTACAGAGAATTGGAATCAATGGACTTTTTCTCAATCTGATACAAGGTATTTATGAGAAACCAACAGCAAGAACCATACTTTATGAGTAAAAACTGGAACCTTTTACACTAAGGTCAGGAACGAGACAAGGATGCCCGCTGTCACCACTTTTGTTTGATATAGTGCTGGAAACATTAGCCATAGCAATCAGGCAGGACAAAGATATAAGAGGAATAAAGATAGGAAAGGAAGAAGTTAAACTGTCATTATTTGCTGATGACATGATACTCTATCTAGAGGATCCTAAAAACTCAACCAAGAGACTGCTAGACTTAATTACCAAATTTAGTAGGGTTGCTGGATACAAGGTTAACACTCAAAAATCAACAGCCTTTGTCTACACAAACAACAGACTCACTGAAAGAGAAATTGGGGAGCCAATCCATTTCACAGTAGCACCCAGAAAAATGAAATATCTAGGAATCACCCTAACAAAGGAAGTGAAAGACCTCTACTCTGAAAACTATAGGACTCTGAAAAAGGAGATAGAAAAGGAATCCAGAAAGTGGAAAGACAACCCTTGTTCCTGGGTAGGGAGAACCAACATCGTCAAAATGACTATACTCCCACAGCTACTATGCAGATTCAATGCAATTCCAATTGAAATTCCAACAGTATACTTCACAGAGCTACAGAAAATAATACAAAAATTCATCTGGAACCACAAGAAACCTAGAATAGCAAAAGCAATTCTAAGCAACCACGACATTGCAGGGGGTATTACAATCCCCAATTTAAAACTACTACAAAGCTGCTGTGATAAAAACTGCATGGTTCTGGCAAAGTAACAGACCCGAGGACCAGTGGAAAAGATTAAAGGACCCAGACACAACTCCGGATACACTAAGCCACCTTATCTTTGACAAAGGAGCCAAACATCCCCAATGGAAGAAAGACAGCCTCTTTAACAAATGTTGCTGGAAAAACTGGGCTTTAACCTGCCAAAAGCTAAAGCTAGACCTATCTCTTTCACCATACACAAAACTAAACTCACAATGGATACGAGACTTAAACATTAAAACAGAAACAATAAGCCTGCTGGAAAACAGGCTAGGTAAAACTCTTGGAGACACTGGCTTAGGCAGAGACTTTATGAATAAAACCTCCCTAGCACAAGAACTAGCAGAAAGGATCAACAAATGGGATCTCATCCTACTGAAAAGCTTCTGCACAGCAAAAGAAGTCACTGGCACTGCTAAAAGACAACCAACAACATGGGAAAAATCTTTACTAGCTGTTTATCAGACAAAGGGCTAATATCTACAATATATAAAGAACTCAAACAGATCAGCCTCCCCAAGTTTAAAGACCCAGTTCATAAATGGGCATCTGAAATGAACAGACACTTCTCAGAGGTAGAAGTCAAAGCAGCCAAGAAGCATATGAAGAAATGTTCAACATCACTGGTCATTCGAGAGATGCCAATGAAAACAATACTAAGATTTCATCTCACTACACAAAGAATGGCCACTATTACAAAATCAACCAACAATAAATGCTGGCGAGGCTGTGTGGAGAAAGAACCCTTCTCCACTGCTGGTGGGAATGCAGACTTGTACAACCATTGAGGAGATCCGTGTGGAGATTTCTCAGAAAGCTAGGACTAGGGGTTCCATTTGACCCTGTTATCCCACTACTAGGAATATACCCAAAAGAAGGTAAAAAAATCACATTGGAAAGACAGATGTACACCCTTGTTCATAGCAGCTCAGTTCGTGATAGCTCAATCTTGGAAACAACCCAAATGCCCATCAACTGGAGACTGGATAAAGAAGATGTGTGTTTTTATAAAATGAAGTATTATTCTGCCATAAAGAATGACAAGATCGATTCATTTACGTGCAAATGGAGACACCTGGAAGATATACTAATAAGTGAAATAAATAGATCACAGATAGGCAAATACCAGATATTCTCTTTGATATGAACACCTGTAGATGCAAATGAGCTCTAGAAAGTATGACAGTTTTTATAGAGTGAGAAATTTCCATAGGAAATTTGGTGTAGGAATGTCATGAGGGGAAAGAATAAATATGATTTAGAAAGAAAATAAAAGAGCATGTATAAAGGGGGTGGGGAGGTGTGAGTGGGTAGGGAAATGGGTAAAAATGAGAATTAACTTGTTTCATAGACTGGCACAAATTCCCCAATGTTATATGTGATTGTGAGATGTATATAAATTGTACCAATAAAGAACTGAATTTTTAAAAAAAGAATTTAATGGAAAGAAAATACTCCAAACTGTGTCCACATTATAATCAGATTTAATTTTAGAAAAATGTCACTTCTTATATTAAACACGTGCTGTTACTGCTAATCGTGTCCCGGCTCTGTTGAGGAGGGGAATTTCTGTGCTATATTCCCAGCGCCTGGGATGGGCCTCTATTAAACAACTGCTGAAGGATGAATGAGCGAATAACGAATGATGAAGTATATTTAATTTGTTTATATGTCATTCTAAATTTATCTTTGTTTTTATTCAAATCCAAATTATGCTTATTTTAGAGTGCTATGTATTTAAATCACATTCTATATTAAAACAACACCGGTGATATGAAAACTTTTCCCTATAAAGGAAGAAACATTTAAACTTAAACGATACTGGGATTCCTTTAAACTTAAATAATCTCTCCCCTTTCTGTGATGTCACTTTCTCGATCTTCTCTGGTCTATTTTTGACCTCCACACATTGCAGATTCAACGCTTCCCTGCCCCACTCCTGTCCCTTCTCTTTCTTCACGTCCCAAGCCCACTGCCTTCCTCATGCCCCGGCGGGGAGGAACAAAACGTAAGAGAAACGAGGCTTTCCAAAACCCTCCTCTCTCCCTGCACCCTTCCAAAATTCATAGAAAGAATAAACACTCAGAAGCCACAGAGACCAGGGTTCGATCTTCATTCTATCCTTTATGTTCTGTCAGAAGTTGAATAGACTGTCCAACAGCTTTGACCACTAGCCTTTTTATGAATAAAATGTCCAAACACTGGTCACAATACCTCAAGAGATCTTTGCCTCAGTCCACAGCTATAGATCACCTCAGGCTGACCCTCTTGAAGTGTTTTCCCCATGCAGTGAGGAGGAATTTTTATTTTTACGTTCTGCGGTGCCAGGGATCAAACTCAGGCCCTTGTGCTTCCAAAGCAGGCGCGGTACCACTTGAGCTAAATCCCTGGCCCCTGAGGACGAACTTAGAGCATCATGGGAATATTCTCACCCGGCACCCGGACACCCCCGTCAAGAGCTGAGCTCTGATCCCTCTGCTCAGTCCTGCTCTAAATCCTAGTAATATCGCTGCCCCTTCTGGGATGGGGCTTCATCGTGCTGGCTTGTTTATTTCTAATTTTGAGGAGTCAGTCTCAGATGCTGCAGTATCTCTGCATGTACACGCACATCAGTAACGCTTAAGAGGGAGTCCCAAGGCTGTGGGGATAAAATTTGAAATCTTAGAGAAAGGGGAGGAAAGACTGTAAACCAGATCTTGGTTTAGGGTCGGGTACGTTCCTTCTGTATGGTGCTACTTCCTTCAGGTTAGCAACTCTGAAGAGTTTGAGAATATATCCAGGATATCACACTTTCAACTTGGGCTTCCAGGTTTCATTGGGAAGGATATTATTCAAATAGGAAGATAAAATACAGTTGGTAACAGTTTGATAGCTTCTTTTAGAACATTTAAATATTTAGTATATGGCTTCTGTTGACACTTTTGCTTCAAGCCCTACAAAGGTTACAGGTACATTTTCTTGAGACACAGTAACTGTATGTAGTAATGCTATAACAAGCACAATTTCACATGCAAACATATGGTAAATTCATTAGCACTTGTTAGAACCTGTTAACTTACAGCATTTTCTTAGGCATGTTTGGTAAAAACAGAAGAAACAACTTAGCCTTTAGGGTGCATATGAATGCTAGGATATTATAAATCATGCACCTAAAAAATTTAAGGATAATCTCAGAAGTGTTTAGAATTTCATGAAACCAATTTTCTGTAAGGCTTGTACAAGATGATCAATTAAATTATAGTCAGTGGGGTTCTATAAATGCATGTACACAATGCCATCCTTCCTTTGCCTAGTTAACTTGTCCCATCTTTCAAAGGCTAAATCGTACATAGTTTTCTGATGTTTAATAAATCATAGTGCATAGAGAGAGTTTGGGTTGTTTTTAGTTTTTGCAACTATAAATAGTGACACTAAACACGATATAAGTGCACAGTCTATCAATTTAGTAGAAATTATATAATTTTAATATATTAAATTATATTATTATAATTTATTTATACTTATATTAAAATTATATTATTTTGACATATATTTAAATAATGATATTATTTGGCAGTTAGTACATAACCCTTGAACAGCAATGGCTAGTCTTTTAGAGTTTTCAGAGATGCAAATAGCCCAGTATGGCACACGTACCTACTGCTGTGCCAGAGCGAGAATATGCCTTGTTTCTCTCCTACTCTCCCAAGGGTATAGCTTGGAGGTTAAGATAATATTTATAGCCTTCTTTTCAAGAATTAGCCTGTCCTGGTGTTTAGGAAACCTAGTACTTTCCTTAGTATTTCCTTCATCTCACATCCTCTTAAAATCAATAGTCTCCTATTGATAATGTTCATCATTATATCTTCTTAGCAGTTTCAGGAAGATAAAAGGTTAAATTCTGCTGTGATCCGTTAAAAAAAAATAAAAGTTAAGGGGCCGGAGGGTTAGCTCAGTGGTTCCGGCGCCTGCCTTGCAAGCGCAAGGTCCTGAGTTCGATCCCGGTGACCACATAGAATGCTGGGCGTGGAGACTCACGCCCACCAGCCATCAACACCACATACCACAGTGCCGGGCATGGCGGCTCACGCCTGTCATCCCAGCACTCTGGAGGCAGAGGCAGGAGGATTGCTGAGTTCGAGGCTTGCCTGGGCTACATAGTGAGCTCAGAGCCAGCCTGAACTACAAAGTGAGACCCTGTCTCAAAAAAAAAAAAAAAAAAAAAGAAGTAAAAGTTAATACTAACTTTTAAGGACTAAAATGCACTTCCCACCCAAATGCACAGGATGTCCCAATACTGAGTCTTTGCAAGGTGAGCATCTAAGATTTTCCTAACATCGTTAGAATACAGCATTTGTGAGAATTCAGACTTGCTCCATATCTACGTGTGTGAATACTCCTGGGTAAAACGGTCCACAGAGAATGTAGAATGCATAGTGTCTGCCCCATAGAATAAATCATAGAAGTTTAATGACTATCGAAAAGTTTTATTAGCATATAGGGAAAACACTGACGTCCATTTGTAAATTAATCTTGCTTACCTACCTTCATTTTAATAAACTTGATATTAGATAAATTTGAGGATAGTTCTTTATAACCACATATTCAGTAATTAACTCAAAGTTCAATGTGAAGAATAATTTCAAGCTGGAAACAAGAACTTCAGATAAAATAGTACAAGTGATTGGCACATATAATTAAAAATACCTTTTTCTGGGCCGGAGGGTTAGCTCAGTGGTTCCGGCGCCTGTCTCGCAAGTGTAAGGACCTGAGTTCGATCCCCGGTTACCACATATAATGCTGGGCGTGGTGGCTCACGCCTGTAATCCCAGCACTCGGGAGGCAGAGACAGGAGGATTGCTGAGTTCGCGGTGGCTTGCCTGGGCACCATAGTGAGCTCAGGGCCAGTCTGAACTACAAAGCAAGACCCTGTCTCCAAAAAACAAAAAAAAATAAAAATAAAAAAAATTTAAAAAAATACCTTTTTCTACCCAATCTTCACATGGTTAACTTCATTAAATCAGCTACATTTGAAAAAGTGTAGCACAGAATAGAAAGGGGAGGAGTAGATAAATATCTGATTAGATGAGATATCCCACAAATTTATTAAGCAAAAATAGCCTACTGTCCTGAATAGTGAATACATGTTTTGGGTTTTTTGGCTCCATTTCTCAGGCAAGAATCAAATTTATCCAATTCTCAAAACCTTTTGTAAACCATACTTCCTCCTCCAGTTCCCATCCTATCGATTTCTGGTACTCAGCTACCTTCCCAAAAGAGTATTTAATTCATCACGCTTTGTCCTCATCATATATGTTTGTTCCACAATAAGCTAGCTCTTATCTGAAGCCTTCTACAGAAAATACTTTTTGACATTAGAAAACTCCTAAATGCCAAACTGAGAAACAGTTCTCAGTTATTATTATCCCATCCATCTTTTTGGGGAATTTGCCACTGTTTCTTATTTCCTAGAAATACTTCCTTTGGCTTTCATTCCCAAGGACACCAGGTTTCTTTCTTCCTCTTTCTCTTCCAATCTACCTTGAGTCCTTTTCTCACCTGCCTTTTCTCCTAAAAATGCTCTATCCTCTCTCCAAAGGCCAACTTGAATGTCCCTCACCCTGCATGTCTCTATTAAAACTTAGACTGAATTGAGTCATTTTTCCTCTGTGTTTATGTACCACTTTATTTATGTCTATTATAATTATGAACTGCATACTAATGATTCATTCATATTATGAACTGCATGCCAATCATTCATTCTCTACTAAGGTATACCGTTCTGTGAGAGCTGACCCTGAATTTTATTCATGTTTGTATCCCTAGCACTCACAGTAGAAATCCTTAAATATTCTGTGAATGAGAAGTAAAGAAAAACTAAAGTGAGTGTTAAAAGCAGGCCTAAACTCTGCCAAATAAATCACTCAGTGTACTGTTATTGGAAAAGTGAATTAAAAGACTAAAACTAATGCTACCAGGAACTGAGCAAACATCAAAACCTATGAAAAATGTAAAAAGGAATGGGAGATCGTTCTTCAAACACTAAACTCTATTTAGGGCACGTTTCAGCGCCTTTGATAAAATTACAATAGATCTAAGAGAGGTTCGCTGAAGGCAAAGTTTGATCTGCTATGCTTGACCCAAAGAAAATCTAATTGTGTAGCAAACGTTAAATCTGAGTCACTGCCACAATTATTTCAACACTGTTGCCTCCTAGCAAGTGCACATGACTAAATTAAAAGACAAAAGACTAAAAACGTTGCTAGTCTCTCTCGTACCTAGCAATTACTGGGGCCTGACCCCTGTAGAACCTACTGACAACATCCAAAAATACACGTGACATTTCTTTCTCGCAACCCCGCCTCTTCCGGCCACGCCCAGCATCTCCTCACACTTTAGAGAAGACACCAATATTACCGGGCCCATTAAGTCATTCTGTTCTGTAAATGTCCGTTTCAAATAAAGCCACTCCTCACCCCAGACATGCTGAAGAGAAACAGGGAGGGATCGTCTCCATCACGCGCAGGCACATTCACACAGAGAACTCTGTGCGCCTCAAGGGAAAGCTTTGAAGTAGCTTTTCCCATTTGCTTGAAGCGTCACCTTGGGAAAACACACATTGGACCCAATTTTTCCACTGCACAAACTGCTCTCCGGGAGGACACAGCTCCTGCGGTAACCGAGTGAGACCCCGGGGGTCCCATTTGGTAAAGTGCAGCTTCAGCGCGCTCAGCAGGACCCTGGTGGCCTCAGAGTCAGTGCAGCATTCAGTGGCACATGACTTGACTCCCAGGGAGTTATTTCAGGGCTAAGACAACCCTGCCCTGGAATTCTGCCTCTGGCCTTCCACTCTGTGCAAGTGGCTGGCGACCACAAATGTTCTTATTTAGTCTCTACAACTAAGAGATCAAATTAATGATTTAGATTTTCATCAGAAGCAGTACTGAATGGTACAGAAAATCTTTCCATCTAGCCAACAACATAAAAGTTTCCTCCTCAAATTGTGCTCTTTATTGAGAACATATATGTGAATTTAAAAACCTAGAATTATATGTCAAACCAAAGCATTAAAAGCACAAAATTTCATCAAATGTTTTAGGTAAGGTAGACATTAATCCAACCCACAAACACTCTGTACTTAATTATGTGCTGAATCCTATGCAGGCACTGGGAGTGTAATGGTCTATAAAAGACTGTCCTCAAAATGATTTCACTCTGGTCGGGAAATAAAAATTTACCTAGAGTAAAACATGCTTTAAGAAGAAGTTTATATTTCTGCATACTTTAACTATTTAAAAAAATCCCCATTAGTCAACTATTTTATTTTTCTCATAAGGTTTAGTAATTATAATATAAAGAAACTATAATTCACAACATCAAATATTATTGACATTAAATTTGGTGGTTATTTTCACAATGGGCAACATTATTATAAATATGCATAACTGGACCACTGAAGATACAATTAAATGAATTTAGCTCTTCATTTTTCATACTTTTAAAAAGTAATCTAGTGCAACTCAAATGAAAATTATTTCTTGAGAACTTTTCTCCTTTTATTACTTACCTCACTTGTTCTGTACTGAGGTTATTTAAGGTACATGCTATCTTATTTTAAACTCTTGAGATTAAAATGTCAACTTTAGGATTCATTTGCAGTACACTGTATGCAAGGATATTGACAATCATTGCAAAAATTTGTTCGGATTCCCTAAGACTCAGGCGTTCCTACTATTCTTTATGTTTTCCCTCTTTTCTCCTTCAAATACTCACGAAAGCCCCTGAGTGAAATAAAGCAAAACTAAGATAGAATACTTTTAACGTAAAAGGAAAAGGCAATTTAAAAACATTTAAGTATAGATTTAGAGCAGAAATTTGCCTTCAATGGAATGTTTTCAGATCAGTAGAAAAGGGAAGGCCCCTAGCAAGCCGATGAAATAGTTTCCCACAGTAAGTGCTACGGAGAATTACAACGTCACACAGACTGACCCGCACGGGAGTCCTCGACGATCTTCTAGGAAAGCCCAGGGCTTGACAAACATCCCAAGCTGAGGACAACGGTGAGGAGGGTGTTGAAACGGAGCCCAGGTCTCTGCCGTGAACTCTGACGACCGAGTGGGACGGAAGATGTGATAACCAAGTTACCCACTCACCTCACCAAGCAGGTGACGCTGGCGTTGAGCCTTGATTCCACGTCAACATCTAATCACGGATTTCTGCACAGTGACCCGTGCGGAGTCTAGCAAAATGAGTATCTTTCAAGAGTCATCATTTAGCAAAAGATAATTATAAAGTCCACTATTCCATTAACCAGAATAAAAACTTAAAACTGAAACCTTTCAGGACTATAACCCTAGTTACAAATAAACTATTTTAGATTTAAATAGATAATTCTTTAGACTACCGATCACTGAAAAACTATACATTTTATATTTTGTCACGTTGATATAATTTGTAGAGCAGAACTGTAAATTAACTATTGTTATTCCATTTTGTAGATGAGGTCACTGAGGCTCAAAGAAATAAAGTTACATGTCTATAAACGTCAAAGGTAGAATTCAAATATTTTATGTATTCTACTTAAAATTCTATAGCTGTTTTCTCGTTTTGCACACAGTTTTCTGACTAAGTTTTTCCTTAGTTTCAAAACTAAGGCTTAAAGAAAGATGCAATTAGTAACAGTAAATGCAAAACACAGGAGTTTTAAAAAAATATTTCAGGAGATAAACATATAGATGATAATAAGAGATGTTTATTTTGTTCCCTTAGCCTTAATAAAAATATCTTCAATATTGCAACTTCGAGCAAAAACTACGAGTAAATTTTAAGCCAGTCTGGTTCAAAAGGATCTCTTGAGCTTTCTTGGAAGGCAATTTTCTAAAATTCTTGAATGAAAATCTGGCCCCAGGCCTTGATTCCCCAGCGCTCCATGGAAGATGACTCAGTGGTAACACACTTGCTTACAGTTACTACAAATTCCCAGATGGCAAATCCATGGCTACAGTTGGAACAAGCAAAACTAAAAGCTCTGGCTCCTGTATTATTCTTAACAAAAGATTCTTTTATCAGCATTTACAACACTTTCTGGAGAATCCGCTTGTAGATTTTCTCAAAGGTTAAAATGGCAATTTTGTTTTGGCTTCAATGTGTAATGGGATAGCACTTTTGTCAGTAATAAATGTAAAGCTCTCAATAATTATATGAAGACTAATAGGCATCCCTTCTATCTGGAAGATGCATTGCTATTTAAGTTACTTTCAGAGACAGGAGCTGATCTTTACAATCATGCCTCTTCAGGAAGCTGCAGGAAGTTTTAACTTCTCCTCTTCACAGTCTCCCTGGAAAAGATTCTCTACCCCCATGATTCCAACCTCACCTCTATATTAACGGTGCCCAGGTCTCTATTTTCCACTTGGTGTTCACCTAGGAGATATAGATCAGCATATATAAAGGTCTCCTGAATAGCTCCCAGGACTTAGCAGTGGTAATATCTACCCAGCATACGCAAAAGTCTCTAGAATAATAAATAGCTATCAAAGCTAGAATGTATTCAGTTGTCCAAGGTGAAAATATGAGTCTTAGGTTCTGCCTCTGCCTCAATCCCCTAATCTATTCCTCAGATCTCTCCATCAGAGCTCCTTCTTCCATTTCCAAGCTGTTTTCATAGTTCTAGTCTCTACCTTTCCCAAGAATTACAAAATCTTTCCTTTTTTCACTACTTCTTGTCTGACTCCATGTCTAAGCCATCCTTCAACTCTCCTTCCAGAAGAATCTTCCTCAAATCATGAGTCTGGTCAGGATTCCGCCCTACTCAGAAACTCAGGAAAGTGAACTGGTAGGGAATAAAGCTTGGTACCAGGGAAGGTCTGAGCTTCTTGATGGAGAGTAGGAAGACTTTTACAACGATAGTCCAAAGACTATCTTCTTGATCTTGTATTCCTCCAGCTCTGAACACAATAAGCGCAAGATAGACAATAATACTGCAGTTCGCAACTACTTCTGGCTCACAAACAATCCAATTCTCAAATTAAAGTGTTCAACAAAATTTGGCTTCCATTCACAAGCTCTACTCGAGCAACAAACGCAATGGACGTCTTTCTCACACACACACACACACACACACACACACACACACACACACACACAAATGTGGCCGTTTCCCTAAAATTATAAAAGAAAGGAAACTTGTGAACTAAGATACCACTTCTCTGCCACTCCAAACGAGGTTGTCATCTTTCATCACTTCCATGTCTTATGTTCTAAGAGAAATTTCTACTTATCCTTCAAAATCTAGTTTAATGTTTCCCCAACTACCTCAGTATTTGTAGTCCTTCTATTCCCAGAGAAAGAGCCTGCCCGCCGGAGTGGCAAACAGCCCATGACGATATTAACAGCTCAAGCACAGGAGCGACGTCATCTTGATATCTCTGATAGTTGGCAACACGCAAGAACTTAACTGAATCTAAGTAGCGTATGTGTTTCTGAGACACAACAGCAAATTTACAGATACATGAAAGAGTCCTAACATCACATGGGGAAAACTGGAGAAAAAGTGCTCACAATTTCAAATCCTTCAACTACAAAATTATATGTAGTTCCTTATCTGTTTTATGTAATTTTACTAAGAATCTGATTTTTGCTAAAGGTAGAAGAAGATATATAGATATTTTAAATTTTGGTACATTAAAATCCATAGCTATTAAATTTTAAAAACAAGTAACATCTTTTCCAGAAAAAATATTTACAACACGTGATAAATAAAAATCATTGTATTCTTAATGTATACAAAGTCATCACAATACATGAGAATAAAACAACTGCTGTTTTCAATAATGAAGACAATCATAATAATAATAATTCAATAACAGGACATGAAAGATGATTCACAAAACCATACAAATGAGTAAGCCTGTGTAGTTGTCAACATTGTTGAGAAACACGAGGCATAAAGCAACACTGGGTTCAGTATTTTTTTTTTTTTTTTTTGCTTTTTGAGACAGGGTCTCGCTTTGTAGTTCAGGCTGGCCCTGAGCTCACTATGGCGCCCAGGCAAGCTGACGCGAGCTCAGCAATCCTCCTGTCTCTGCCTCCCGAGTGCTGGGATGACAGGCGTGAGCCACCACGTCCGGCACTGTGGTATGTGGTGTTGATTCCTGGTGGGTGTGAGTCTCCACGCCCAGCATTGTATGTGGTTGCCGGGGATCGAACTCAGGACCTTGCGCTTGCGAGGCAGGCGCCGGAACCACTGAGCTAACCCTCCGGCCCATGGGTTCAGTATTTTTAATACAATTGACAAATATTACCAAAACAATGTAAAATATTCAGTTTTTAAAAAGTGATTCTTTAAAGCTAGCACTATTATATACCCTTGAGGAGAGTGTAAAACCCCTAAAA
>PVIC010046369.1:0-14263 GCA_004025085.1 Thryonomys swinderianus
GAGAGGGTGAGTGCCTGGCCCCAGTCACACGGGCTGTCCGAAGGCCTGTGCCATCGCCTGAGCCCAGTGACAGAAGATGGACAGAAAACTTGACTTTGGAAAATGCTTGCAGCCCGAAGAGTCTCACTTGGGCTCACTCACGCCGTCAGCAAAATGGAGATCTGAAAATAATCATGCTCAATTCCAAGTGTTTCTCTTCACTCACTGTAATAAATTCTCCTGGCATCTGCCAGAGCAAGCGGCTGGTCAGCCCAGGGCACTGAGTGACAGCTCCAGAGCAGAGCTGCTCCGTGGACGGAGGGCAGAATGGCATTCAGTCTGCGAGGCCCGTGGGCAGGGCAATCGCTGGGCTCCCGGGAGAACGGGCGGTTCTCCGTGGCTTTGGACTCTCACTTTGTAAATTGGTTTCATGCATGGGCTATCAATGGGGGCCTGGTAGATAATAGGATTTTCCAAAACAGTTCTTCCCCTCTCTCCCCTGCAGCCTCCTGAATCCGTGCGCAGATGCCTGAGGGATGTGATGTGCTCGGCAGGGCGTGCTCCCGCCAGGCTCCGCGGCTTGGGCCGGGACTGCGCAGCTCCGAGAGGCCACGGTTCCGAGCAGTCCCGCAGAGTGGCTTCAGGGCTCCGTGCGTGAGGGGCAGGGCCTCAGCCAGCCCCTGCCAGGCAGCCGCTCTCAGCGGAGCCTTCCAGGGGGTGGGAGCTCAGGACATGCCTGGCTAGGGCACGGGCTGGCTGCAGGGGCTGCCGCAAACCTGGAGTGTATACAGCGAGTCCGCGCACAGTCTGCTGTGGAAAAGAGGCAAGACGGAGCCCAGGAGCACAACCAGCACAGGCGCATCGGTGCCTTCGGGACGGGATGGCAAGCCTTAGGGAGGTGTTATCAGCCAGAGGGACTGCACAAGGAGACGGGCTGGGTGGAGAGTGGCTTTAGCCTGGTCGCACTGGAAATCTGGGGACTCAGTTCATGCCACAAAGCCAGCCCCACCTTGAGGCCAGGGGGCTGGTCTCCCATACCCTTCTGTCAGTCAGTCATCGGCAAAGGGACTAGGGAGGGTAGGACTGGCCTTGGCGGGGTCAAGTGGCCCCCGATGGGCTGCAGGTAATTCTCTAAGGAGTTGAGGCAGTCAGTCCTCACAGCAGCTGGGAGCTGGGCACACCCATCCTGCAAGAGGATGTGGGCAGGACAGGTACCAGCAATGTGTACCACACCTCATGTCGGCATCCAGTCTGGCCATAGCGCTGCCAGGGCCTGTCACATAGCAGCCTGGTGACCGGGACTTCTAAGAAGGCCAGAGGGGCAGATGATGCCTCAGTGGGCAGTGTCTGTGGCTGCCTCGGCCATCACCCCTACGGCCCTTGTACTGACACTCCGAAGTCAATGCTTAGTGCTCCGCTCTCTTAACTTTCCCAGCAGGACTACAGAGACACAGCTCCAGCCGGGTCAGCCCGGTCTGCACACAGACGCACGGGACACCAGAGCCTCCTCCCCCGGAGCCTGTAATACAAGTTTGCTGCTGAAACCCAAATATCTTCCTCCAATGCGGAAGAGAGATTAAATTAGAAACAATCTTAATTCTTTCTGGCAGAGGGAAGCGAGCGAGAGCTGTCAGTTCCCCGATGATATATTGTTAAGGAAATCCAGGTTTAAAGGTATTTCATAAGTTTGCCTTTACCTGCTAATAAAGAGAGTCAGCTAACGGAATCCGATCACCAGGCGAGATCGTAATGAGATAATGCGATGTACTCCACAGAGACCCAGCCGGCTCCTTGAAATTCCTTCGAAAGAGAGTTTCTGAAGAACCACATTGTGATGGGGAAAGGGAAGTAAGAGAAGAAGAGAGAAAGTAAAACGGGCATAATTAGCCAATTAGATGAGGCGAGTCAACAAAGATCACACAGCCTCAGCAGACTGAAGAGCTGTGGTGTTTGTCAACTACCTGTCGCACACTGCTTGGTCTCCAAACTTGTTTGTTTGTGCAATGAGAGAAGGGAGTTCAGAGCTGTCTGGAGCTCTCAGAGATTGGAGGCCCTATCACAATCCAGGAAACCAACCTGCTTGGGGCCTTTACCAGGCAGCTGGGGGGAGGTACCAGGGCTCTGTTTTGATGGGGTTTGGCCCCTGCCCTGTGGGTTGTTCCCAGGCTCACCCTGTACCCTAAGGGTATGCTGTGGCCTGGGTGGGCTAATTCGCTGTGTGCTTACATGAGAAATCCATCTAGGTGCAAATGGTCAGCTACTCAGACGACCAGAAGAGAGGACCTATCCTCATGCTAAGAAAATGAGAGGTCAAGGAGTACAGCCAGAAAAAACCTTACCCACCCTTGTGGGCCTGTGCATCTTGGGAGGTGGAGGACTTTAAGAAATCAATGAAAACTAGGGGCCGAAGGGTTAGCTCAGTGGTTCTGGCGCCTGCCTCGCAAGCGCAAGGTCCTGAGTTCGATCCCCGGTAACCACATAGAATGCTGGGCGTGGAGACACGCCCACCAACAATCAACGCCGCACACCACAATGCCGGATGTGGTGGCTCATGCCTGTCATCCCAGCACTCGGGAGGCAGAGACAGGAGGATTGCTGAGTTCACGGCGGCTTGCCTGGGCAACATAGTGAGCTCAGGGCCAGCCTGAACTACAAAGCGAGACCCTGTCTCAAAAAGCAAAAAAAAAAAAAAAAAAAAAAAAAAAAAAAAAAAAAAAAAAAAAAAAAAAAAAAAAAAAAAAAAAAAAAAGAAAGAAAGAAAGAAAGAAATCAATGAAAACTATAAAAATCCAGAAAATGGGTGCACATATCCTAGTCATCACACAGTTTCAGGAGTCTGCAGATCCCGATCATGAATCGCATGTTCCCCAGCTCTGGAGAAAAGGGGCTGTTAGGGGAACGACCTTTCTGGCTAGAGTGATCTGAGACCAATGTCACCTAGGCAGACAGCCATCCTGAAGCGGGCCAGCCTCTGGAGACAGATGGGTTGTATTTATTTCCCATGCTTCCCCGACCGTACCAGGCTTCTTGGTATTGAAAGTGGAAGAGAAGCTAATGGCCAGTCGTGGAGGCCTTGTGACCACAGGACGGGTGTGAGCAGAGCGGGCCCGGGATTGCAGCTGTCAGTGCGGGGGGAGGGGCAGGGGTGTGTGTGTGGTGTGCACCACTGTCGCTTGTGTAGTGAAGACTGCTGTGGCGCTCTGCTCCTAGACAGCCCGGCAGACAAGCCCTCGGGAGCAAAAGGCCCTTGTGCTTGCTTTTGAAAGTGATGTGGAGAGGTAGCTGAGGAGCTTCATCCCCGAGTGGCTACAGTGGGACAGTGGGGAGGGGCAGCAGGGAACGACGGGTGGCGCGTACACCAAGAGGAAGGAAAGGAGGGTGGGCATGAACAGGAATGCTGGGCTGCTACCCACAGGTGGTGACTGCTCGCTTCCTGGCCGAGCACTGGAGCACCTGAGCCCACCACGGCCGTAGCTTTAGACTTCAGCCCTGGTCTCACCCTCCAAACAGGCTCCTTTCCCTCGGCGATCGCTGATGGATTGTGTCTCTGTAATTGCGTATTGTATTTTGGTGATGGTGCATCCAGAGGAGACTGGAAATCCAGATTGAACCCTCCCTCAGCGGCAGCAGAACATCTATCATGAGGGGGCTGAGGAGTGAGGAAGGGTAGCAAGTCAGGGTGCTCAGATGCAACCAGATTCAGGGGGTGCCACACGGAGAAGAATTTCTCCACATCTCGGAACCACGTAGTGCTGCATTGCTCCAGGGTGGCCCTGAGGGAAGGTGGGGAGGCAGATGGGGAGCCTGGAGTCCCGGGGGCCAAGACCATCACCCGTGCATTCGGTGATGGCTGTACTTGAGCACTTCCCACATAGCAAACACTACTTATGGAGTGGGGCTGATAGAGAGCCCTCACGGAGTGGACGTGCAGGTAGAGGGTCTTAGGCACGATGCCTGGCTTCCACGGCTGTGGAAACAGCGCACTGTTCCTAGGAAGCTCCCCAGTCCTGGCGTCTTGCAGCACAGTAGCGCAGACGCCTCTTCAAAACACCAGCCACAAGACCGCTGGACCCATCCTGCCACCTCCCGCCTCCTGAAGAAGGCAGACTCTGGTATCCATCCCCTTTCTTCTTGCACCTCAGATCCTATTCCTGGCTCTGGCTGGACTCCCAGGCGTCTGTAGCAGATCTCTCCTGGGCTGTGCTCCTCAGAATCCTCAGCTATACAGTGAGGCCGCTGACACAGGTCCAGGTATCATCGAAGCACCAGGATTTGGTTAGGATTGTAGAAGCCACAGAAGGTCCTGGTGGAGAAGAGGTCTCGGGAATCAGTGAGCCCAGTGGGCTCATTTCAAAGAAGGAGAAACTGAGGTTTGCAGTAGTACGTACCGAGACAATGTCTTAGAAAGCAAACAAATGGGAAACTCTTTATAAATCTGAGGGATTGTTATGTCACTCCATCTGCGACGCTGTTCTTTTTCCTTTGAGGGTCTCCCAGGAAGGACCAAGTAAGAAAGGCGGTATGAGTCAAGAGTGCTCACCGCCAGTCCCTGAGTCCTTCATTTGTCCTCAAAGACCTCATTGGCCTCAGGCCTCGTGCGGCTCCCCTGCTGTGATTGGTCAGCCCCAGTAAGAGGACGGAAGCTGTTTATTGCTTTCTTGCATGGTGGGGGAGACTAGAGTTATAGGCTAATTAAACCACAGACAGATTCCTCAGCAGTTGGTAGGGACCGTAAGTGCTGTTATAACTGTAAAAGGCCAGAGATGACAGATGGAGCTTTTTCAAGATTATGTCACCATCGCCCCTGACCATGGCTTCCACCCCCTAGCTTTGGGGCTGTGCTACTTGGAATATCTATAAAAAAGGAGGGAAAAGCAAAAACTGAAAAACAGAAGTTGTAGAACAGACACAACCCAAATACAATGGCGAGAAACAGCAGCCTGACCTCCTCTGGGGTCTCCTTGGAGGATAAGAAAACTGTCTGAGATGCTTCCCAAAGGGGAGTGGTCAGGTTCCTCCCAAAGTCTAGCTGAAATGCCTTCTTCAGTAAAGAAACCAAGAGGATAGGAAAATATGACTTACAAGAGCCAGGGATAAAGAGCTGGGAAAGAGCTTCTTCAGGGTGATCCCAGCTCCCTAGGGCCAGTCCTTGGCCTCAAGTACCTGAATCCCCATCTGTTGCATGCCCTCCTTCCTCCTCTTCAAGAATTGGCCTATGTGGATTAAACTCAAATCTTGACTTAACTCTTTTCCATGCTACCTACAGCCAATGAGCCAGAGGAAGGGAGGAGGAGAAAAACAAAAGATCAATCACATCATTTAAAATACCCAGGGGTCAGGGTGCAGCTCAGTGGTCGAGTGCTTACACAGCATGTGAAGGTCCTGGGTTCTATCCCGGGACTTGAAAAACATGTAAAAAATGGTAAAACACACTACCAAAGTCTGAAACCATTACAGTATGGGCCAAGTCAGCTTCAAGTCCTCTCCCAGACCGCGGCCAGTGGCCCTGCCTCAGACAGTTCACTTAAGCTTCTCTAGGCTCTGTTTCCTCCGCTGTAGGAAATACAGCTGAGTACTACTGCTTTGTGGGGCCTGTAAAGACCAAGAGAGACTGCTTCACAAAACTAAGTGCTGGTACAAGTGAATTTTCAGCTATTCATCTGAGAATATGGCTGTCTCTCTCTTGAGGAAGAAACCGCCGCCTGCCTTCATCAGATCTCCTGGTGCCTGTAGAATCAGAGGGCATCAGAAGTGTAATCGAATCCAGCTGCTGTAAAATGGCTGTGGGGACAGCAGACAAATGGCACCTGTATGGCACAGGTGGGGGCCTGGTTCCAAGACCATGTAGCAAAGAAGTCCGTATCCACTCAGCCAGCCAATTTCTCTCTTTCTAGGCCACCACTGCTCCTCAAAGTCTACAAGGTCATTTGGCCCAGCTGGAGCTCCGGTTGGAGTGCTGACATGATACGATCTGACAGGCCCGCCTCCCGCCGCCTGCCCAGGGCACAGAGGGAGGCTGCTGGCTGCCAGTGGGGCAGGAGCACTGGGGCAGGGCAGGGAGGGAGCTGCGTCAGGCCCGGTTGCAACACGGGGAGGCCAGTGGGACCAGAGGTGCTAAAAGGCAGAGAAACCGAGGAGCAGTCTGGGAGCTCTTCCGCTGACCCTCCCACCTGTCTGAGCGCCTCTGCTCTGAGCCCCACGCCGGCACTCAGGAGGTAAGGCGTGGAGACAGGCTGCTCAGCCCTTCTCACAGTCCCCGAGTAATGTCACCTCCCTTGTGTCCCCGAGGACACCTGCCGTGGAGTGTCCTTGACAGCTGTTTTCGGTTCTCCTGGAAGGACAGAAAGGACCCTGCAGGGAAAGAGTGGGGAGCTCCATCCCCAGACTCAGTTCTCCTGCTTTCTGGTCTCGTGCTGGTGCTGCCCGCTGCCCGAGGCCTAAGGAAGCTCACTGATGCCACCCAGATGGGGGAGCCCAGGTGTGGGTGGGGGCAGAGCAGGTGCAGAGTGACAAGAGGACACAGGAAGTGGCAGCACTCACAGGACACGAATGACCCCATTCACAAGGTCTCCAAGCCAATGGCCGACGACAGAGCCAGGTGTCCCACATGTGTTCCAGCTAATGTCTTCTGTCTAACTCTCATCTCAGAGGAAGGGCGGGCAGGTCGTGGGGTCTTTTTGGCCCATGTGATCCATGCTTAGAGCTCCTGACTGTTCCCAGCGCCAGATTCTCTGGGAGACCTGCTGGCCCGCACAGGGGACAGACTCTTGCCCAGTGCAATCACCCACTGACTCCTGACTGCAGTGTTTGGATGGGGGCAGATTCAGTTCTGTCTCTATTTCCACTACAAATATTTTAAAGATACAAATTATACTAATACACATTGTCACACACATGTGCAGGGGCACACGAACACACACATCATATTCTTTGGCATTAAGGTCAAACCATTAATACAAGGAAAACAGCCTTTTAACTCAGCTCCTGCTAACAGACAACCCTACAACGCGCTGTCCTTCATCTTGGTGCTGGAAGCATAACAGCAAACAAACGAGAGTCTCTGCCTTCATAGATGTTATTTTCTGGCTGGGGAGATAGACAGTGAGCAAACAAATGATGTAAACAAACAAAGATGACAGCTTCAGGGAAAAGAAGTAGAGCAAAGCCTGTGGACAGTGTCAGAAGTGAGGGTTACAGTTCTACATAGGCCAGTGGAAGAAGACCTTAGCATAAGAAGTCTGTTGAAGGAAGGCCTAGAAGAAGTAAAGGAGACATGTAGAGCCAAGGAAAGGAGATACACATCCAAAGGTCCCAAGGTGGAAGCCTATCAGGCGTGCTTGAGAAGAAGGAAGAGGTAAGTATGGAAGAAGACTGACCAAGAGAGAGGTTGGGAACCACTCGCCATGTTAGTATATCGAAGGAGGGTGAGGGTGGCAGCAGGGAGAGTGTTAGAGATCACTCCAATAAGAGGTAAGAGAATAGCTTGTACTAGCCAAAAGTTATCAGGGGCAGCCAGATATCGGTTATACAACAGGAAGAAAATACAGGGTGTTCTTGATGGATTGGATGAGAGATGCAGAAGCCAAAATGATGTTGAGTCCAGGGCAGAAGATGTAGCTCTGTGGTAGAATGCTTGCCTGGCATGTGAAAGCTCTGGGCTTATCCTGGTACTGCAAAGTTTGAAAAGCTTTAGGCTGAGGAACTAGAGGATGATGTTGATGCTTTCAGAGTTGGGAAAGACTGCGGGTGGAACAGCCTTGAAAGAAGAAATTGGGAACGCTGTTGTGGACGTGGTCAGTAACCGAGACTGTCAGTACTCTGAGCCTGGTGCTCAGGCGAGGCCTGGGCTCCGGACTGCATGTGGCTGCCTGTCAGCATGCAGGGGATGGAGTAAAGCCTCCAGTCTGGGGAAAGTTGCCTACAAGTGGACACAGAAACTGCAGACAGGATGGTGGGACCCAAGCCCCATAGTGTGCCAGGCTAGGGGACAGAGGAAGGGCTTGCAAAGCAATGACCAGCGAAGTACAAGAACCATCTGGGGAGAGTATAAAAACAAAAGCACCAAAAAGAAGTGCCTCACGTTTGAATATAGCTGCCCCCATCCAAACTAAAATAGTAGTAAATCAAATTGAGCGTTGAAATAAAAGGCAGTATCTCATGACAGATCTGAGTTTACCCCAATCACACCAACTAGCTTAATATTATAGAAGAGATTAATATAGTTCATTGGATACTAAGGGAAATTCTGTGTGGTTGTCTCACTATGCACCAAATGAGCATTTGACCAAAAGCAAAACTAAACAAAACAAAAAAACCCTAGGTATTTTTCCTCGCTGAGAAAAGAAGGATCAACAAGGAAAGAAGGAAAACTAAGCTTTCTTAATCACAGTCATCCCTTGGTACTCACAGGGGATGGGCCCAGGGCCCCCTGCAGATACTAAATCCTGCAGATGCTCAACTCCCTTGTATATAATGGCATAGTATTTGCATAGAACCTACGCACTTTCTGCAGCATACCTAATTATCTCTTGATTACTTATATTACCCAATACAACATAACTACTATATAAATAGTTGTTACACTATATTATTTGGAGAACACTCAAGGCAAAATGTGTACCTGACTGGTACAGATGCAATTTATTTTTCCAAATATTTTTGATCTTCAGTTAGTTAAATTCAAGGATGCAAAACCCAAAGATATGGAACCAAAAGATATAGAGGGCCAACTGTGTGTAACTTTCCAAAAACCTCTTTCAACAGGCCCCACTCTGTCTGGAAACAGAATAGGGATATGGTTCTTGTCCAGCATGATTCAAAAGAAGAAATGAAAGGTGGTGATGTGGTCATCTCCCTAGAAAAAGGAGAATGAAAGAATAGACTATTAGAGAATAAGATCCCTGTACTGTGGGAGACTATCAGAGCAACAGTTCCCTCCATCACACTAATTAAAAACAAAAACAAATAACAATGAATGTCTCTAACATCCCAAAGGATAAAGCCAATAGGATGTGAAAAAGGCTCATGGAAAAATTGTGAAATGCTACTGAGTATCATAAAATTTAAATAAATGGAGAGACATCTAATGCTTCTGGGTGAGGATTCGTCACATTGTAAAGATGTCAATTCTCCCCAAATTCAAAGAAACTCATCAAAATCCCAACAGAATTTTCTGGAACTTGATAAACATAATTTAAATTCATCCAGAATAGAAAGGAGTAAGAATAGCCAGGCAATTATCAAAAACGGAGTATGATGAAGAGGGATTTGCCCAAGCAGCATAAAATATATTACAATTATGTAAACCATAGTCATTAAAACAGAGCGGTGTGGGGGTGGGGTGCAGCTCTGCAGCAGAGCTCTTGCTTAGTATGAAGAAAGCCCAAGGTTTGATCTCTAACTTGAAGAGCACAGGAAGAAGGAAGAAGAGGAAGAAGAGGAAAAAGTAAGGAAGAGGAAGAGGAAAAAAGAAAAGAACAGTAAGATGCTAATTCAAGAGTGGACAAACTAGCAAGAAACAGATCATGTTTTCAGACGTGTACATGATAGCATTTCTAATTAAGGGTCAGAGGAGGAAATACCTATAGACAGCTCTGGATTAGGGTTTTTTTTGTTTTTGTTTTTGTTTTGAGACAGGGTCTCGCTTTGTAGTTCAGGCTGGCCCTCAGCTCACTATGTAGCCCAGGCAAGCCTGGAACTCAACAATCCTCCTCCCTCTGCCTCCTGAGGGCTGGGATTACAGGCGTAAGCCACCATGCCCGGCACTGTGGTATGTGGTATTGATTGCTGGTGGGTGTGGGCCACCACGCCCAGCATTGTATGTGGTTACTGGGGATCAAACTCAGGGCCTTGAGCTTGTGAGGCAGGCGCCGGAACCACTGAGCTAAATCTCTGGCCCTTTAGCGGGGGGTTTTTTGTGTGTCAGTTTTGTTTCCTGCTGTCAGTAACAGGGAACTTGACACAGCCAGGTTTTAATAGTAAAGGAATGTATTACTCATGTAGTGCAAGGAAGTACAGAGGCAGTTAGGATGGTAGCAAGGCTTCAATGTCACTATAACCGAGGACTCTGGATCTATTCCTCTATTTGCTTTATAGTTGTGGTCTTCTCTATGTTGGCCTCACCCTTAAGCTGACTTTCCTCATGGTAAGACAAAAGCCATTGCACCTTCTTCTAGATCTGGATCCATAAAGCAGAATGTCTAAAGGAAGAAAGAGGTTACCCGCATCCTGTCTTTTAGTAGTAAGAAAAGAGCTTTTCCCAAGTGGTAAACCAAGCCTTTGACAGGGTCTTGCACGGAGCCTGAGCTAACCACCATGACCAAAGTCACACCGCATCTGATATTTAGTCCAGGTATGCAGGATCACCCATAAACCAAGGAGACTCAGCCTTGAAGCCCAGCGGGCAGATAAGGATGAAGTGGAAGTCAACATGAAATCCAGAGAAGGGGAAAATAAAGGTGGCCCATCAGTACTGGCCATCAGAGCCAACTATTTCGGAATAAAAGACTTGGAGTCTACTCCTACTATACATAAAATAAATTTCAAGCAGACTCAAGAACTACATAAAAGAAAGAAACACAATAAAATATACTTATGAACTTAGGGTAGAGCAGACCTTCTTAGGTTAGGAAAGATACACAAAAATCACAATCTACTGGGCTAGGGATTTAGCTCAAGTGGTACTGTACCTACTTTGGAAGCACAAAGGCCCAAGTTCGATCCCAGTACAAAAAAAAAAAAAAATCACAATCCTCAAAAGAAAAAATTAACAAATTAACGGTCAAAATTTAGTGTTTCTATCTGAACACTCCCCCAAAACTCCATATAAACAAAGATAAAGGGTAATTTACAGACTGAGAAATAGTTAACATATGTACAACAGATATGAATGAATATTTAGGAAATATAAAGAGTATACAAAGTAATAAGAATGGGAAAAAAGGAACAAGTAATTTGCAGTGGACATGAAAAACACATACTAAAATTAGGAAAACTTAAATAAAATAAAACATTTTATTTTGGTCAAAAATTATAATATTGATGATATTCAACGTTTAAGGGTGTGCATGGAAGTGATCTACTGTGGAAGGTACAAATTGCCACAGGGTATCTGTTCAAATTAATACACTATTGCTTTTCCATCAAGAATTTTGCTACAGATCTACCTTGCAGAAATAGTCTTTTAAGTTTACAGAAAAACATGGAGGACATGTTCATTGTTATATTGTTTCTATTAGTGAAACATGTAAACTACCCAAATGTCCAAGAGAGGAAAATAATTAAACAAATACGTGTATATGTAAATGCAATACATATGTAATGAAATAATATTTTTAGCAGTTAGAGTGAGGTAGCTCTATAGAGTGAAACTGAAATATCTTCAAGTTGTACTTTAAGTGAAAAGAGCAAACTGCAAGCCACATATACCATATTTTACCATTTACGTAAAAATCCATCTAAAAATCACACATTTCTATTTGTATGTATATGTAAAATGCATAGGCAGCTGTCTGTAAGGACCTGAACCAATCCCTAAGAACCAAGAGGAAAGGGGTGGGAAGGGAGTGAGGAGAAGGGGACCCCAAGGCTTTATTTGTATTGCATGATTTTAAAAAAAACATAATTATTCATCTCTTGTGCAATTGCGGATAAATTTAAACCTTTAATTTCTGCCTCATGTATTTGCTGAGTTCACTCTAGATGCATATCCAACTTACCCACGTTTGATTCTACACCATGAATAAAGGAAACACAGGTTTCCAGTTCCTTCTGCAGCTATCCAGGAAGCCCAGGGAAAACTGTGGGTTCCCCGAACCAGCTATGGGCTTCACGTAGGCCGTTTGCAAAGCACATGGACTTTGGAAGCAGAGAAGACTTCGTGATCTAAATCGCACCTCCATGTCATGATAGCTCTGAGATTTGGGTCAGATGAATCTCTCAGAGCCACAAAGTTTGTATCTGTACTGGGCTAATAACAGCACCCACGTCTCAGGCTCTGGAGAAGGTGTTCAATGAGAATCAAAGCCAATATGACTTAAAAATATTTTTTAAGTGTGAAAATACTACCAGGTTTAGGGACTCTTCCTAAACACCTCCAGAGCCACCTTCCATCAGCAGAACAGAGCTGAGAGCTAGCTCCCCCCCACCCTGGCTTCTTGGGCTTTCCCCCTGTGCTCTGGTGAGCAGTAACTTCTGGCTCTCTTGATGAAGTCCTTGTGTCTCCCTGTGCCCATCCATCCACACACCTGTTAGAGAGTAGCAAAGGCTGCCCCTGACCCTCGGGAGATGTATCTCACTCCTGGGGGCAGAGCCTGGTAGGGGCGAAGCTGACCATTTCCTTCATCTTTTGTCAACATGGGCTCGGCACCTCTCTAGAGCTGTGAAACGTGTTCTGAACCAACCAAAAGGAACAGATATTTAGCAAAGATTTGCCGCTGCTCCTCCTCGGGCCCAAGCTCTGTTCCCACTTGCTTTTCAGGACACTGAAAAGGTCTTAGATCACCGCTCCAGCCCGGGAAGAGGTGAGGGAGGGAGAAGCAGGAGCTCTTTAATTCGCACCCAGCCTGCTAGCCAGCGAGGTTACCATTGGCCCCAGACTCCCAAGGCACAGCAGTAGGTGGGAGATGGGAAGCAGTGTTCTGCCCAAATACCACCCTGCTGTTCTCTTCATTTACTGGCCTGCCACTGTCCTTCACAGAACACATCTGTCACCAGGGAACCCTGAGCTTCTCTATTTCTCTGCTTGGAACCAAAAAAACCCCAAGAAGCCCACGAATATTGAGCACAAGTTCCCTGCATCTTCCTGTCCCTCCTCCCCAACCTGCTCCCCAGGAGACTCCAAACAGTCGCACCAGCAGTGTGTGTAAACAGCCACACATCGCTCCTCCAGGATTCATCCTGCTGAGGCAGAAGATTGCTCTAAAGTTCTGCTCCACGGCTTCTGCCTTTGGCCAAGAGGGCACCTGAATCCCTCCCTGCCTTTATTATTAAAGACATCCAAGAAAAAAATATCCTGTCACCTGAATTATCCTTTAGGCCTGGCTCAGGCATTGTGGCCACTGTGAAGTCCTCTGTGTCGCTCTCTTCCCCTCCCCCTCCCCCCTTGCACCTCCACTTGTACCGTCAAGTGCACCAGTCACAGATAGGACTGGGTGGCACTGGACGTTATGTTATCTCCCCACTAAGTTGTGTCTCCTGTATCTAAAACCTCTGCATTTGACACTGTGTGGGCAGATATGAGACACGCATGAATGGAGGAACTGACAGACAGGCAGATGGGCAGAAAGCCTCCTGCCAAGGACTGAATGCTCATGTTCCTCCAAGTTTATGTGTTGAAATTCTAACCTCCAATGTCATGATAAATGAGGGTTTGGTCAGTGACTAGGTCTTAATGGCAATGGTCTCATGCAAGGGTGGGTGCCTTTTAAAAGAGGTCCCAGACGGATCCTTTATCCTTTCTGCTACTTGAGGTGGGAATGAGAGGACTGCTGTGTATAAACTGGGAAACAAGCCTTCTCCAAATACAGTGGACCCTTGACTTACAAACTTAATTCATTCCCAAGAGGTGGTAGTGACTCAAGTTGATGAACTGAAGGTTCAGGCTTCGCTACACAGCCTTCATTGTCTTTTTCTTGTATACAGGCAGATCTCAGTGTCCTTAGAGAGACCCTGGCCCAGGATTTCTCAATTAACCCCCACACAGGAAAGGATGTTGTACTGTTCCTTCCAGAAGTCTTTGAGGATAAATCTGAATGTGAAACCATCTGGAAGCACAAGCAGATGGCATTTGGGTCGTAACTCAAGACTTTGTTCCTAGGTTAAAACTAAATTTCTGGTTATAACCTAGGTTGTTTGTACATCAACCTGGTCATAACTTGAATGTTCACTGTTCTGTGTCTCCTGGCACCTTGATCTTGTGCCTCCAGCCTCCAAAACCGTGAGCAGTAAATTTATAAATCCCCCAGATTATGGCCACAGCAACCTAAATGGACCCAGCCACCTTCCCCGCTCAATCACCTCAGTTCCTAAGAGGCAGATTGTGTAAAGCCCTCTGGCCTCTCACCCATGGTAACCCTGCTGGTCTGCATTCAGCGGACCAGGCCTCAGAATCTCCGGCTCAGAGTCCCTCAGTCTGAGCAGACCCCTCCCTGAGGCTGGGGAAGCAGACCGAGTGCTCTCACAGTTCTTGTGGGGAGACGGGCCTGCTTTTGGGCTTCCCCACCAACACAGGCTTCTTGCTGGTCCCCATGTGGAGACCCTAAGAACTTCCATTCAAGCCAAAATA
>PVIC010046370.1:0-14186 GCA_004025085.1 Thryonomys swinderianus
ACAGGCGTGAGCCACCACGCCCAGCATTATATGTGGGAACCGGGGATCGAACTCAGGTCCTTACGCTTGCGAGGCAGGCGCCGGAACCACTGAGCTAACCCTCGGATTTACTTTTTCTCAGGGCCACGTGGCTGCAATCAGAGCACTAAGGAGCGAAGGATCTTATGAAACGAGGGAGGGGTCACTCTGAGGGCCGGAATAAAGCCGTTGCATCGCGGCGCACATTCCGGGGAAGGGCTTAGTCTAGGGGGGTGAGGGCACAGGGTCAAGGTCGGGGTTCGGAGCTGGGGGGAAGGAGAGGGAGAAAATGACTGACTCCAGGAAACTGGGTACAGTGTAGAAAGGAAAGTGGGAGGTCATCGAGTGTCATTTAATGAAACAAATACAAACGGACGCTCTTAAGTGCTGGGCTTGCATTTAGACATAAATACCCACAAGAAGCGTAGGAGGGAAGATGAGAAATCATGTCACGGAGAAGCAGGGAGATCAGCAGAAGGGCGGGGCATTATGTGCCAAGCTGGCACACGGGCGTGCTGGGAGCCGGGCTGGAGCCTGGTGCGGGTAGCCACTGAGAAAGTGGCAGAGAGCGAGTTGGTTAGAGAAGCTTAGGGAGGAGGAGACAAATGGCTAGTTCTTTTATAGCTTGGGGGATGTCTGCACTTCCCTATGTGATATTTAATTATAGAGAAAGATCCAAACCTTTTTTTCTATTGTTTTTATTAGAGGAGGATGAGAAGGAAGAGTGGAAGACTGGCCACAGTCTTTGGGCAGTATGGTCAATGGAAGCTCTGTTTATTTAGAATCCACTTGAATCCATTAGTGGTATTTATTGCTTTAGCATGATGCATGTTTGCCAGTGTAAAATGCAATAAGAAGGCAGAGTAAGAACACGGACATGAAGGCATATAACCCGGGTTCAAATTCTGCTTCAGTCTCATTACTTGAGTAGCTGTTGGGCAAATGGACCTATCTTTGCCTCGTTTTCCCCATATGGGAACTAGGGTTGGTAGAAAGCTTTTCAGAAGTTGAGAATCAATGGAGATAAATATGCAAAATGTTTAACAAATGTCTAGAACACATATAGGTACTCAGTAAACATTTGGTATTTTTATTATAGTTTGCCTATGTAATATACACATGAGAGCGTGAAGTAAATATAAATATATATTTTTATAGACATACTTATGTGTGAACATATATTAGGTGTGTATAAGAAGGATGAATGTATTATATATGTAATAAGAAGTATGAATATACATAAAAGAGGGAAAAGGAGGGGAGAGAGATAGATATATTATTAAACATGGATTTGAAAGAAAAACAAACTTAAATTTGTTTTTTTTTTTTTGAGACAGGGTCTCGCTTTGTAGTTCAGGCTGGCTCTGAGCTCACTGTGCAGCCCAGGCAACCCTCGAACTCAGCAAGCCTCCTGCCTCTGCCTCCCGAGTGCTGGGATGACAGGCATGAGCCACCACGCCCGGCACTGTGGTATGTGGTATTGATTGCTGGTGGATGTGAGTCTCCATGCCCAGCATTGTTTGTGGTTACTGGGGATTGAACTCAGGACCTTGCGCTTGTGAGGCAGGTCCGGAACCACTGAGCTAACCCTCCGGCCCAAAACAAACTTAAATTTAAATTTTCATTTCTCTACATAGTTCTTGAATCTTAGCTGTTTTTTAATCATGCAGTGGAGATAGAATTCTTGGTAGGGTTATTTGAAGATATAAAAGTAACAAAAGATATAACTGTAATCAATTATCTTATTAATTGGTACTTAATGGATATTGTCTGCTTTTATTACATATTTTTAATGATAATCTAATCATAATTCTTTTAGAACTATCTGCATAAAGATATTTCTGAGGATTGTATTTCTATGAGCTTAGCAATTTCCTTAATATACTATAAGTCTGAGAAAGTTCTCTTTAAAAAGCTGTTTCAATGAAAGAGAGACTTGAAAATATGATGGGTAGTAATATAGTTGGCTTTAATAAGGTACAAATTAGTAATTTTATAGTGAATAAATCTTACCAATATATTTATTTCTTCAGTAATTTATGAGACATCTCTAACCAGTAGGATGAAGATAGAATATATTTTATTAGATATATTAATACTAGGATGATGAGCACAAATCATCACTATTGGGTAAAAAATGAATCAATTTGTAGTTCATACAATGTATACACGTTCCAAATGGATTAGAGTGAAATGTAAAATCTGAAATCATAAAAGTAATAGAAAAACATAAATGAATTGCTTTTTTAGCATGGTGTGGGGAATGATTCTAAGTATGATTAGGAACCTAGAAGTCATAAAAGACAAGCTTGGTCATTTAGTCACACTAAAACTATATCTATAGGGCCGGAGGGTTAGCTCAGTGGTTCCGGCGCCTGCTTCGCAAGCACAAGGTCCTGAGTTCGATCCCCGGTAACCACATATAATGCTGGGCGTGGAGACACGCCCACCAACAATCAACACCGCATGCCACAATGCCGGACGTGGTGGCTCACGCCTGTCATGCCAGCACTCGGGAGGCCGAGACAGGAGGATTGCTGAGTTCGCGGCGGCTTGCCTGGGCACCATAGTGAGCTCAGGGCCAGCCTGAACTACAAAGCGAGACCCTGTCTCAAAAAGCAAAAGAAACAAAACAAAACAAAAAAAACAACCCCCCCCCAAAAAAACTATATATATATATATATTCTGTTTTATATATATATACACACACACTATCAAAAGAAAATAAAAAGATAAAGGGCCTATTGGAAAAAACAGTCTGCAACTAATTATGAATAAAAAATTAATCTCAATATATAGAGAGTTCCTAGAAGTTAATAAGAAAAAGACTACGTTCTTTTTAAAATAGGCAAATAATATGAATAGACACTTACCAGGAAAGGAAATACAACTAACTAAGCATTTACAAATGTTCAAAGTCACTTAAAGCACGATAAACACTAAAGCCATGCCAAAGAGCAGCCTTTAATCTGTCAGTTCGGAATGACACAATACCTATGCAGATCGACTCGGCATTACCTATCAAGATTATACATGTCGTTTCCCTTGCACCCAGAAATTTCTGCACTGGGAGTTTATCTTACAGCTAAAACTGCACAGATAGGAAGGAAATGAGTCACATATAAACTTACTTGCTGCAACCTTGTTTGTATGGTAGTGGAACTGGCAAAAAAGTAATGGTCCATTCCGTACCATGTAATGTAAGAGAGCTCTAAACAAAGAAAGAGAAACAATGGAAATTCCTTCCAAATTGAACTGAGCAGTGGAAACAAAAAGACCTGGAAGTGTGTTGAAGCTATATTTTGTTCATGACAGTGGGAGAGAGAGACAAAACTTTACACTCGATATTAATTGTATAGTAAGACTTTGAAAGACTAGAAACTAATACAATTGGTCACCTTTGAGGTTGGCGGGTTGTAAGTAGGGCAATAGAAGTAGGGGTGGAAGGCTGGGGATTTAGCTCAGTGGTTCCAGTGTCTGCCTCCCGAGTGCAAAGTCCTGAGTCCCGAGTTCAATCCCTGGTACTACATACCACAGTGCCGGGTGTGGTGGCTTGCACCTGTAATCTGAGTGCTCGGGAGGCAGAGCCGGGAGGATTGAGAAGGAGGGGGTGGAAAGGGAGCCTTTCACTGCTTTGTTTTAATATATAATCAGCAATCTTTTTTTGAGTAAAACTCCTTTAAAAAACTATATATATATATATATATATATATATATATATAAAACTACACAACCATGATTATAGACATGTATGAAACTGCAATTTCATGGCATTCTACATACATTTTTGGCATTTAGACTAATATCACATGGAGCTTTCACTGATATGAACATTATTTATCTGGTTTAAATATAAAAAAGTAGTCAAATGCAAAGGTAAGTACAGATCATGAAGGCTTATTTGATATAGAGTTAGATATAAGTTGACAAGGTGTTTTTCTATCCCACAAATTACTCAAATTTCTCTTCCAAGTTCTTAACAGCCTAAAAACTTTTCAAATCTATGAAAAAAATCTACCTCAGCCAATTTAAAATTACCCAAGAGGAGGATAGCAGAGGGGATTATTAATCAGAACCAACTGCACAATTGGATAATAATTGCATTCACTGTCAAACACAACCTTACATTATGTCTATAAATCACAGTGAAAACAAAAGTGGTTACATTCAGGAACTGTGAAATAAAAAAAAAATAACAAAAATAAACTGCTATTGGTATCACTGGGATAATGCAACACATAAGGCTGGGAAATACTGAAATACAGTTATGACTCTAAATACAAGTTCACTTAAAAAATAATTCCCAGAGAAATACAGACCAGGCAAGAGAGCTGGACTTAGAGCATGGTGGTCTTTTAGATCACACACAAACACATGCTTGTTGCCTCTACACCAGAAACTAGTTGATGTACACACGGACCAAATATCACAGAGAAAAATAAGGGTTATAGAGTACTATTTTTTACCTCTCAAAAAATGAAATTTATTTGTCTCTTAAATCAGTAGATACAGTCTTTCACAATTATGGGAAGCTACACACAGTACTTATTTTCCTTGAATTAATTTAGTCCTACCACTTCCCATTTCATCTTAATAATTTTCCATAAAGCCTCAAGGGACATAATGACCCCATCAGGAGGTAGACAAAGTGGCCAGGTCAGGAACATGCAGACTTGGACCAATTAAAACGTTTTGCTCTGAATCCCTTAATAATTTCAATTTCCTTTGTTAATTTTATTTCCCCAAAATGCAAACAGCCCAGAGGGTGCTAATTTAGCATCCATTGTAGATAAACCCTCCCGGATGGAGGGTTGTGTTCAAATAACTTTGAGGATAAACCATCTATGACAAGATAGATCATTTCTTATATGATTATTCATTTACGATTGGAAATAATGCTCCATGTCATGTACGAAAGTTCAAGAATTGGCAGAGGGAAAAAAGATTTTACTATGAGATATTTTACTGGAAAAGGCCGAGTGTTTGATATTTTTGGCCTACAAAGCTGATTAGCTCACTAGAGTCAAACAACAGATTTAATTTTTATGAAATGAACCCATGTTAAATGTACAGAATTTTGAAAATGGTTTTCCCCCCTGTTCATTAACGTCTTAAATGTTACCCCTTGTACTTTAAAATAAAACGCAAGCCTCAACCTTATGATTGAAAGATTAGATGAGGCTTGAACCAGTAAAAATAGATTTTTTAAAGGAAAAGTTATTTTGAGTGGAGTGCTAGCTGTACTAGACAAATTCAGTCGGCCCTCCTCTTCAGTCTTGTCAAAGCTTAGCACAGTCCAGAAGGCACTAGTGTGTATGCCAAAAAATCAGAGCAGCAGCAGTTAAAAAAAAATAAGTGCACTAAGAAATATTAAATGGAAAGCCAATGCCTATAAATAAAAAAGGCAAGTGAGCACTAATCAATCATAAGTAACTCTGAACAGAAAATAGGAGTTGGAAGGGTAAGAGAGATTTCACATACAACATATGAGACTAGATACAAATGATTTAATTAAACTGTACTCATTCTACACAAGACTCAAAAATCTCTAAATGTTAAGAAAAACTGGAGTATAGAAATGCAACGTCTTGCTTTGCAATCTATAGCGGGTGCGTAGCAAGGCATATGCCGACAGCAGAAATAGAAGCAGTTGATGAGTCCTGGGTGAGCGGGGTGGCTTCGTGATCTCTGTCTGCTTCTTGCTGTTCGTCTCAGCTTTGTGGCTCGTACTGAGGGACCAAACCCGGTCCCTTGGGGAGAACAATAGCAGGCTGTGGGCACTTGCAATGTGGGGCGAAAGTAATTAAACAGGACACAAACTCAGGGGGTGTTCAGACGGAGTAGATGTGACCCAGAGTTATAGTCATTCCTCCAGCGACTACACGAATGTTGGAGGGACCAGAGGGAAGGTGAGAGGGAGGGTTGAGAGAGGAGATCGGTCATCACGCGTGGGAGGAGGAGAAAGAGGGATCAACCAGCCTCGAGACAGAAGGAATAAACTCTAGACATTATCTAGTTGACCTTAAAGGCTAGTCTTGTCTGAGGAAATTACTTATGCTGCCTAGCAGAATTGGACCATATGGCCCTCTTTCTAGAAGGGAACTTGAATCTTTTCAAATAAGAGGCCCACTCAGCGCTATGACATTTGGGTTCCAAGAAATAAATATAGATTTATAAAAACATGCTCCACAGTCTTCTTGGCTATCCACGATCTTATGTCTTGAATTATGGCAGCAAAAAAGAATTATGTATTCTTCCATATACATTTTAGTTTTTAAAATAAAAGGGCTTTGAAATTCTGGAAATAAAATCGATGAGATTGTCTTAGATCTATGTCTGTAACTATTTTATCTATATCTCTGTCGCTACCATTGTTCATTCTCATTTCGATGAAAACTGGAAAATATACCAAAGCCCAGCGTGAGTTTTTACTTTTCCCACGAACTGGAAGGCCAAAACCCCCCAACAAGCTAAATTCATATATGAACGCCAGAAATCAGTTTATGACAGCCAGAACTCGAAGCGAAAAGGGTTATTTTTCAAAGCAAAGACAATTTCAATCATTAGTCGTTCCGATAATGGTAGCAAAAATGGCTCACGGGAAAGGCACATGTACTGCTAATAGATTGACTGAGAAGAAAAACATTATTATTGGTGTTTTTTTTCCCCCTCCAGCAGATCTAGTGATGTCACTACTGCAATCTGTTATTTATATAGCAAAGCAGTAAACAGTGGAAAGGAGAGTATCTGTGCGGGAACATCCTCTCTGAGAAGTTGCTTGAAAAATAAGCATGTGATGAACATGTGAGAAGCATTTATGCAGTTGGCAGTATGTACATTCTCAGAACAGTAGGGGATAAAAATGAGGCAGATAAAGAAAACTAAGGATTAGATCCAGATAAACAATAGGACGTTTGGGACGTATTTGTTTGACAAACGACTGGGGAGTATAAGTGTATACCTTCAATGAAACCCAGGTTGAGTGAAAATTTAAAAATTAGATTTAGGTAAAAATGTAAGACGACCCCCCCCACCCCCAGCCCAGTGTCGCTTTTTGGCTTATGTTGAAATCTCAAACTAACAGGAGGTTATGGCTGTGTTTTGTTTCTACATTTCAGGACAGCTCAATACAACCTCCTCATGAAGATTAGCTTGTACTTAGGTTTCTCAGCCTTGACACTACTGAGAGTTTGTGTCGGACAAGGCTTTGCTGTGGAGGTTTGACCTGTCCCTTGTAGGGTGTCCGTCAGCATTCTTGACCTTTATCCACTATTTTCCCACAATTGTCCCAGTAATATCTCCAGATATTGTCAGTAATATCTCAAGTAATAGCTCCACAGATTGTCAACTGTTCCCCAAGTGACAAAATCTCCCTGGGTGAGAATCACTGGTCTATGTGCTTTATTCACTAGAACACAGCACATCTGAAAGTTACCAAACAGACTCTTAGAATATGCCCTTACTTAAACAAAAAACAAAAAACTTGTGTCAAGAATTCCCTTGTAAAGACTATGTGGAAGGTAAAACAGATAAAATATGAAGGAGAAATAGACTTTAGCAAAGAAGAAAATGAGAAAATATTTAACACTAAATGCTTAAAAACCTATTTGGTTTTGCAATTGTTCCCTTTTCCTACTGATTTATACAAGCTAGTTTCTCCTGAACGTTTGTAAGCTGATTTCTAGGGAAGCAAAGTGCCTTACAAAGGAGAAAGTCTTAAATCTCGATTATTATTTTTTTTTAATGGAAAAGCTAGCTTTTCATTTCTCCCTTCTTGCTTCTCTCTTAGTCTGCTTAATTTCAAAAGCACCGTGGGGAGAGTGGGGTGTCATAAAAACCTCCCCTATTCCTTTTCCTGATCTACTCTCCAGGGCAAGTGAATCTCTTTCTGGTCACTGTTGGTGATAAAACTTTCCCCAAGGGGCTGGAGATTTGGCTCAGTGGTTCCGGCGCCAGTCTTGCAAAAGCAAGGTCCTGAGTTCGATCCCCAGTAACCACATACAATGCTGGGCGTGGAGGCTCATGCCCACCAGCAATCAATACCACATACCACAGTGCCGGGCGTGGTGGCTCACATCAGTATTCCCAGCACTCAGGAGGCAGAGGCAGGAGGATTCCTGAGTTCGCGGCTTGCCTGGGCTACATAGTGAGCTCAGAGCAGCCTGAACTACAAAGTGAGACCCTGTCTCAAAAAAAAAAAAAAAAAACCCAGAACAAAAAACTTGCCCCAAGTCACGTTATTCTCAGAGTTGTAATTCATGCATTTGGTTCAGCATAATAATTAAAATAAGCAGTTTCATTGTAATTTCCCACTATAGTCTCATTGAGCCTCAGAGTTGGCTGCTTATACTTGGAAGAGATGAACAGGTTCTTTTCTATTTCTGCCTAGAGTTTTATTTTTTGTCCTCAGCCTCATCCCACTCCCTGGGTTGATTTTTGGACCCTCTTAGAGTGGCAGGAAGAAAATGAGTGCTCGCAAGGACGAAAATGTTTTACTTGACTGATACCCTTGTTCGGTGGTGTTGACACTCTGGGTTTCTTTCCCTTAGGGTGGTTGGTTTTTGCGAGGTTTTGGGGGGGGGGCACTTCCTTCCAAAGTGCTTGACTGGCTGGGTCCTCTAAACGCCTTTGTCCCTGGATAGACGGTGCCCTTTTACCCGGTAGGGGGCGCTCTTCAGACTGTACAAAGCGGCAGGCCCGCTGTCTCGCACAGCCCACGGCGGGAGGTTGGAGATCCTCCTCTTTCCTTGCTCTGAGCACCCCTGCATTGTAGAGCACTCCCAGTCCTGCCTCCATGGCCGGCAAGCCGTGTTCACTCATCCTTTAGAATTTACAGGCACGAGTCAAACATCAGCCCACAGCACCCACCACGCTGTTCGAAGGCACATACCAAAAAATGGGGAAGAGTCCCCAGCATCACCACAAAACAAAACAAGACCAGACAAGATGTGAAGAAACCAGCCAAGTCCATCCATTCCCCAGGCTTGAGGGAAGAAGCACGCTTAAGCAACTTCTTCCAAGAAGAAAGGTATTTTTTTTTTAAAGAAACTTCAGATTTCGACTTTCCTTTTCTATACCTGTCAAAGTCTACTTTTCAGAAAGTTAAAAGCCTAATTCTCATACAGTATATAGAGCGGGCACGCGACAAAGTTTTATGTTACTCAGAAATGAACGTTGAAAATAAGATTTGGACCAACTGAAGGCAAGAGATACTGAAGTGGGTAAATATCCTACAGATAGTGAAAGCAGGAAGCTGAAATAAAGTAGGAAAATTAGATATAAATCTGGCTAATGTCCTATAATTAGCAATGAAGCGGTATCCTTTCAGGTTATCTTTGTCTTTTAGGCTGAAATCGTTTGAGTCTCTACTGGACACAAATAATTGTAACTTATCAGTGGTCTATAAATTAGTATCTGCTGTCTAGATTTGGGTCGTTTACAGCTCAAGAGGCTCAAAGAACAGTTCTCATAAGCAGCTGGCCTAGTTCTTGCTATAAGGCGCCATTTCATTCCTGCTCTGTGAGCTGGCTCAGGCCGGGGCTCTCAGGCGCTAGAGAGTTTTCTCTTCTTTCTCATTACACTGTGCTCTTCACCCACTTGTGCCAACCTTGCTACCCTTGAGAATCAATAGTCGTGCTTCAAAACTCCTTAGTGCTTATTCCCTGCAAACCCCACTAGAAACACATTAAAATGGGTGTAAGAAAATATGCACAAAATATTTCTAAATTCTAGCGATATCTAGTTTAGAAATACATCTGACTGATTCACGAAAGATTTTATTGCAGGTTCAAAAATGTGAGAGGTATATAACAATGGAAGTCCTCGATGTTACTTTTTGATCTGGTTAATAAGAGGAAAACATGAAATGCTTTTGTAGTTCATGATACAGTCGAGTACCAGGGAACAGAGACAACACAAGCACAGCACATTTGAGAACTACAAAAAACCCCCAAAACCAAAGAACACCAAAACCTTTGATCAGTGTTTTATTGTGTGGTTGAGGTGGTTTTCTTCTTTACCAACCTTTTCATAGGAACAGCTAATAAGCATCCACACTGTTTGGTTTGAAGGTTATTTCTAGCTAGCCTCACATCTCTCCTATTCTTTAATAGGAAGTTCAGAGTTATTATGATTAAAAAGAGAAAGAGTAGCAAAAGAATCTACATAAATGGGAATAGGTTTGAATAATCGAGTGTTAGTTATTTTATAGGTGGAGATGAAGTTGTTAAATTCAAAGAATCATGGTACTTTTTAATAACTGTAAAATCTGCATTGCAATGTACAAATACTGAGGTTCATATGGTCTACCTTTAAATGGTATTCGAAACAGCATGGCCTTGTTACTGAAACTAAATCAACACAGCTGTCTTTTTGTTACTTCCTTTGCATTTTTAGGAAAAGATACTTTTCTGAGTCAGAAGTTTTAGCCCTTGAAGGTTGTCTGGCCAGACTGTAGGTATTTGCTGTGAAAATTTCATCATTCTATCTAATTGAACTTCTCAGACTTTTGCCAGAAGTTCATAACTAGTTTTTTTTAGCACTATATATGAATTGGAGCCAGGCTTTTGGGGTGGGATGCCTCATTCTGTGCTTAGCAAGTCCTCGCCCATTTACACAGAGCATCTGAAGTAGCCAGCACCACGCTAAATGTTGCAGTCATAAGAAGGAGAATAGCAGGGTTGGCAAATGAAAAGAGTCCTCGTGATTGGGTGGGTTTCTCTATTTTCTTTATCCATTCATCTGTTGATGGACACATAGGCTGCTCCCAAGATGTAGCTACTATGAACTGATCTCCTATAAACATGAGTACACACGTATTCATATCGTATGATGTCTTAAACTCTTTGGGGAAGATACCTGAAGGGGAACAGCTAGGTTGAATGGAATTTCTGTTTTTAGTTTTCTGAGGAGCCTTCCTACTGATTTCCATAGTAGCTTTACTAGTTTATATTCCAACAACTGAAGTAGAAGAGGTCCTTTCCTCCCACAGCCTCTCTAGTATTTGTTATTATTTGATTCCTTGATGATCATCAAGGATCATCAGTGAGATGGAATCTCAGTGTTGCTTTAATTTGCATTTTTCTAAGGGCCAGTGATGGTGAGGCCTCCTTCATGTTCACTGGCCATTTGTACTCCTTTTCCGAGAAATGTCTCCTTATTTCAGTTGTCATTTTTTTTTTCATTGGGGCTTTTATTTTGAGTAGGTCTATTTTTTTTTTTTGGTTTTAGTTCTTTATAATATATTCTAGATATTAGTCCTCTGCATAAAGCAACCTCCCCCCCACTCTTTCAATTTTCTCTTCGTTCTGCTGGTTGTTTCTTTTGCTGTGGAGAACCTTTTTAATTTGATGTGGTTTTATTAACTCTTGGTACTATTTCTTGGGCAACCTGGATTCTCTTCAAAAGACTCTGCCTAGGCCTATGACTTCAAGAGTTTTAGGTCTCTCTTCCAGCAGATAAAGTGTTTCTAATTTTTTTTTTTTCTGAGACAGGGTCTCACTTTGTAGTTCAGGCTGCCCTGAGCTCACTATGAAGCCCAGGCAAGCCTTGAACTCAGCAATCCTCCTGCCTCTGTCTCCTGATTACAAGTGTGGGATTACAGGTGTGAGCCGCCATGCCTGGCAAAATGTTTCTATTTTAACATTTAAATCTTTGATCCATTTTGATTTTAGTTCAGTACATGATGGGAAGCTGGGAAGGAGATTCAGTCTTCTCTGTGTGGCCAGCCAGTAGCTTTGGACTTGTACTATTCTTGTTTGTCTAGGGCCCTGAGTGCCCTGTTATTTATCTGGGTTCACTCTGCTTTGTGGTATGGGTATTCATAATGATTAATTTTCCTCTTAGGACTGATTTATGACATAAATGTTTTGGAATGTTCTATTGGTATTATTATATATTTCTAGAAACTATCTTATTTCTATCTTTAGTTTTTCTGTAACACATTAAGTGTATTAATTTTCATATTTTCTGGTTTTTGCTGTGGATTTCTAGTTTCACTGTGCTATGATCTGTTAATTTCCATGATATGATTTCAATTCTTTTTGCATTTACTTAAGTGTGTAATATTGTTTAGAATATGGTCCATTTTGGAGAAAGTTCCATGTGTTGGTGAGAATGTTTCCTTTATGTTTTTTTTTTTGTCTAGTGGATCTGTAACAGTGTTGTATCGAATTTCCTCTTATAATTGTGTTCATGTTTATCTAGTCTTTTATGTTCAGTAGTATTTGTTTTATGAAGATGGGTACACCATTGTCAGTGCATATATGCTAATGATTGTTATTTCTTCCCATTGAATTATTCCCTTAAATAATATATAGTGACTTTCTTTACTTTTCCTGATCAGTTTTGGCTTGAATTCAACTTTGTGTGAAAATAGGATAAAATTCTTTCTCTTAGGCAGAGTCATCCTAGGGTTGTCCAGTCTGAGCTCAAATTTGGGGTTGTCCTGCTTCTGCTTCCCAGAGTGCTGGGATTAAAGGCATGAGTCACCATGTCTGACTTCCATTCTTTTTTGAAGTGAAAATGGTAGCTTTTTGTTTGGAAAATGAGCATAAAAGAAGATCACCAGGGGGAGGGAAATATGATACCTGGAGAACATTGACTTAATATTGCTTCTTGTTGTTGTTTTTATGGTGCTGGGGATAAAACCCAGAGTCTTGTAGCTACTGGGGAAGCGCTGTACCACTGAGTTATAGCCCCAGCCCCTTAACTCCCTTATTGTGTTAAAGTTACTTTGTGTTGTAGCCATGTTATGGTGCATGTTAAGCAGAGGACCTCACCTCACATTGCTTTTTTGCACATTTCTTTTATTTTTTTTGAGACAAGGTCTCGCTTTTGTAGTTCGGGCTGGCTCTGAGCTCACCATGTGGCCCAGGCAAGCCTCGAACTCAATCCTCCTGTCTCTGCCTCCCGAGTGCTGGGATGACAGGCGTGAGCCACCACGCCTGGGACTGTGGTATGTGGTATTGATGGCTGGTGGGCGTGAGTCTCCACGCCCAGCATTGTATGTGGCTTCCGGGGATCGAACTCAGGACCTTGCGCTTGCGAGGAAGGCGCCGGAACCACTGAGCTAATCCTCTGGCCCATTTTGCACATTCCTTTTGCGCTTTATATGCTACTACAACTTGTTCAATTCAGGTTAAAAGTGGATTCTGTACTTAGGAAGCTGGTAGAGAATTCTAAGGCTGTGCAACCCATAGGGACTTGGCGCAACCGAGCAACTGCCCTTGACACAGTTCATCAACAGTTGACTTAGAGATCAGAGCGGTGCGTGGCCGGAAGTGTAGTGTGGTAGGTGGTGGATGGTGGGAAGAGAATAAAGGAAGCAAGGTGATGGAGAAAGATCTGAAGCACGGGTACTTGCAATCAATGTTCAGATATTTTCACACACAGTAAGGCAAGAGGCCTTTGCACATTGGCTCTAAGACTGCTCATTTTTAATTTAATTTTTCTTCCTGGATGGAGAATACATAGCACACCTAGCACATAGCACACTAAGCACAATTCTGAAAGGTCTAGAAACACTATTGTAATGCTACCAACACGTAAGTTAAGTACTGTTATCACCATTGTACTGAGGAAGACACTGAGTCTCAAAGGCTTTAAATAATCTGTCCTAATTCAAACAGCTGGCAACTGAGACAGCACTGGTATCTACTTAGTTTCCAGATTAGAGATAGGACGCCCTATTAAATCTGAATCGCACACAAACAATACATCATTTTTAAGTTTGAAGATTCCTGTGATTTTACTGCTACGACTGGCGGTCTCATACCCATGAATCATTGTTTTTTTCTTTAACCACTACTCTGTCTATTCATTTAAAAAAGAGACTTTTAGGAAAGGAAGAAAAAAAATCATCCAGGCAGATTTGCCTTGGTTTGGAAGTCCCAAGGAATTTTCCTCAACATTTGGACCGGTTTATATAGTATATAGTGTGTACTTTTTACTTACTGGCTGAAACACAGACTACCATTGTATATTATCGTGCAAGAAGGCTTGTACTGATTTCAAATAATCCTCTTCCCCACCATTTATCCGTAAGAGAGCAAATGCACAATTACATATGCAACTACAGTTCTTTAAAGGCTTGCCTCTGAGGCACTGGAGGGCTCCATATCTAGCCTTTTATGTCAATTTGATTTTAGGTTAACACTTAATAATCACTC
>PVIC010046371.1:0-14280 GCA_004025085.1 Thryonomys swinderianus
TTATATTTTGTTTTTAAAGTCAGAATTGGCCGCTAAGCTTCATTTTAGTTTCTCATAGTGCATTTGTCACTTGGTCTCATTAGATTTCTGGATTTCACTTATCTGTCTGATTTAGACTCCTGTCAATTCCCAAGGCAGAGGTGCCTGCCTACTATATTTTTTGGAACTTAGTAAATGCCAGCTATGGGTTTAAATCAATGAATCCTACACTTTCTCATCCTGCAAGTCAGAACTTTGAGCATCATACCAATAACCTCTCTAAAATCGATTACTACTTACCTTTGGGTGTTTTTATAGGAAAAGATCCAATTAGAACTCCTCAACTGTAGGTCCCTTGGACATCACCACAGCCCTTAGCAATGGCAAATGAAAAAATGAAGAGAAGTGAGAAAGAGTGGAAGGAGATAGTGAACCCTGAAGTAATGTTCCAAACTCCTGAGTTGCAATCTGCTTGTCCTTTTTTGAACTCCTAGTACTACTCTACATTGAGAAGCAATAACTCAAACTGAAGTAGATTAGAACTTTCTAGTTTTCATGGTGCCAGGTTGCTCAGATGACACTGTAACAGTGCTTTCTCTGGAAGTATTTGTAAATTAGATAGTCAAGCTCAGATTAAAAATATTAAGCTAAAATATATTCTGAAAACTTTGTATCAAATCATTTATTATGTAGTCAAGTAAGCAGAAGCACACAGGTTAAAGAACACATTGCCCAGTACCTGGCCTGCTCCTACTTGTGTGCTCAAGCTCTACCTACTCTTGGTGCACTCACATCACCTAAGTATGGAAACTTGCTTTCACACATGCAAAAGTGCAGAAAAGAGAGACATGATTAAGAAAGTACAGTAGGGGCTGGAGATATAGCTCAGTGGTTCCAGTGCTGCCTAGCAAGTGCAAGGTTCCTGGTTTGATCCCCGGTAACCACATACAACAATACCAGGTGTGGTGACTCACACCCACCAGCAATTAGTACCACATACCACAAATGCCAGGTTTGGTGGCTCACACCTGTAATTCCAGCACTTGGAAGGTAGAGGCAGGAGGATTGCTGAGTTTTAGGCTTGCCTGGGCGACATAGTGAGCTCAGGGCCAGAGTAAACTACATAACGAGATCTTGTAGTAGTGCAGTTGGTGGGAAGTGCTGTTTCTAAGGGCAGAAAGGCATATGATAAAGGCAGAGCCAACTGTAGGGAGAGCTACAGCTGGGACTGTCTACTTTATTCTAGTTAAAAACCTCAAGAAAGGCTTTCTGGCTTTGAAATATTTCCACTATTACTAGAATGCTCTCATTTTCCAAGTGCCTGGAGTGGTCCTGTTTTATACTTAATGTCCTGGGATTAGTGTCAATTTCTATTTTTAAGTGAGCCTATTTAATAGTATATTAATCATCCTACCTACCAAAGTGGTGGAAACAGCATCATTTGTTTTCCCTTGCAGTCTGTTCTTTCATGTTGTCTACTATTAGAGCCCTTAGCATATTAAATATTATTGTTTTAAATTTCTAGCCTAATAATTTCAACATTTCCATAATTTCTGAGCCTGGTTCTGACACTCTCTCTTTTGTGCTGTCTTGTAAGATGCCTTATAATTTTTTTTTAAGACAGTGTCTTTTTTGTAGTTCAGACTGGCCCTGAGCTCACTGTGTAGCCCAGGCAAGTCTCGAACTCAGCAATCCTCCTTCCTCTGCCTCCCAAGTGCTGGGATTACAGTCGTGAGCCACCATGCCCAGCACTGTGGTATGTGGTATTGATTGCTGGTGGGTGTGAGTCACCACACCCAGCATTGTATGTGGTTACCGGGGGATCAAACTAAGGACCTTGCGCTTGTGAGGCGAGGCAGGCACCAAAACCACTGAGCTAAATCTCTGGCTCTGCCTTATAATATTTTTGTTGATAGCCATGTAGAAGGCAAAGGAAACTATAGTAAATAGGACTTCTGTTATGTGGTGGTAAAGTGTCAGAATTGAGGGACTCTACATTCCCATGATTAGTTTTTAGTCTTAATAAGCCTAGATACTTGAACTTTTAAAAGTGATTGGATACCAAACATCCCCTTTGGTGGCACTGGAGGGCCTGCTGTGCTGTACTTGGGAATTTCTCTTCCTCCAGGTCAATTATATTCCGGTAATCCCCCAATAATTTAATCTGTGGTAAACATAGTTTCATTTTCTTAAATTGAATTCTTTATTGGCACATTTTACATGCAGCTCACAACCACACCCAACACTGGAATTTCTACCAGTATATGACATGAGTTAATGCTCATTTTATTTTATTTTTTTGCTTTTGAGACAGGGTCTCGCTTTGTAGTTCAGGCTGGCCCTGAGCTCACTATGGTGCCCAGGCAAGCCGCCGTGAACTCAGCAATCTCCTGTCCCTGCCTCCCAAGTGCTGGGATTACAGGCATGAGCCACCACATCCGGCACTGTGGTATGCGGTGTTGATTGTTGGTGGTCGTGTCTCCACACCCAGCATTATATGTGGTTACCGGGGATTGAACTCAGGACCTTGCGCTTGTGAGGCAGGCGCCGGAACCACTGAGCTAACCCTCCGGCCCTAATGCTCATTTTTACCCATATACCTACCCACCCCACAACCCCCTATCCACTATATACATGTGCTTTCTTTTTCTTTTCAAATCATATTTATTCTTTCCCCTCATTACTTTCCCTATCACCTTCCCTTTGAGTATTCCCTATTTCACAAAATCTAGCATACATTCTAGAACTCATTTACATCTACAGGTTCTCATACCAAAGATATAATATTTATGTATCTATGATCTATTTATTTCACTCATTAGTGTGGCCTCAAGTTGTGTCTATTTGCACATAAATGAATTAAACTTGTCATTCTTTATGGCAGAGTAGTACTCCATTTTATTAAAAAACCACATCTTCCTTATTCAATCTCCAGTAAATGGGTACCTGGGTTGTTTCCAAGATTGAGCTATCACAAACTGAGCTGCTATGAACATGGGTGCACATACATCTTCATGAAGTGATTCTTTTAATTCCTTTGAGTATATTCCTAGCAGGGGAATAGCAGGGTCAAATGGGACCTTTAATCCTAGTTTTCTGAGAAATCTCCACACCAATCTCCACAATGGTTGTCCAAGTGTACAATCCCACCAACAGTGGAGAAGGGTTCCTTTCTGCCCACAGGCTCACCAGCATTTATTGCTGGTTGGTTTTGTAATAGCAGCCATTCTTTGTGTAATGAGATGAAATCTCAGTGTTGTTTCCACCTGCATCTCTTGAATGACCGGTGATGTTGAACATTTCTTCATCTGCTTCTTGGCTGCTTTGACTTCTGCCTCTGAGAGGTGTCTGTTTATTTCAGATCCCATTTTTGAATCGGGTCTTTAAACTTGGGGGATTGATTTGTTTAAGTTCTTTATATATTCTAGATAGTAACCCTTTGTCTGACAAACAGCTAGTAAATATTTTTTCCCATGCTGTTGGTTGTCTTTTAGCAGTTCCAGTGGTTTCTTTTGCTGTGCAGAAGCTTTTTAGTAGGATGAGATCCCCATGTGTTGATTGTTTCTGCTAGTTCTCATGCTATAGAGCGTTTGTTCATAAAGTCTTTGCCTAAGGCAGTTTCTCCAAGAGTTCTACCTAACCTGTTTGGCAGCAGGTTATTGTTTCTGTTTTAATGTTTAGGTGTCTTATCCATTGTGATTTTAGTTTAGTAAATAGTGAAAGAGATAGGTTTAGCTTTAGGTTTTGGCAGGTTAAAGCCCAGTTTTTTCCAGCACCATTTGTTAAAGAGGCTGTCTTTCCTCTATTGAGGATGTTTGGTTGCTTTGTCAAAGATGAGGTGGCTTAGTGTATCTGGAGTTGTTTCTGGATCTTCTGATCTATTCTACTGGTCCTTGGGTCTGTTACTTTGCCAGTACCATGAAGTTTTTATCACAGTGGCTTTATAGTACGGTTTTAAGTTGTGGATTGTAATACCCCCTGCCATGTCGTGGTTGCTTGGAATTGCTTTTGCTATTCTAGGTCTCTTGTGGTTCCAGATGATTTTTTGGATTATCTTCTCTAGCTCTGTGAAGTATGGTGTTGGGATTTCAATCAGAATTGCATTGAATCTGTATAGTAGCTGTGGGAGCGTAGACATTTTGACGATGGGTGGGGAGAACTAGCATCGTCTAAATGTAGTTTTTTTTTTGAGGTAAGATCTTGTGAAAAAGGAAAATACTCTCTGATGTGTTACAAAATAGCTCCATTCTCTTTAGGAGTCACTGTGAGAATGTCCTCAAGCTACTGGAGGTAAAACAAGCATATGGAGTCCCTAGGACTTTTAACTCTCAGATGTCCTCCAGCAGGTTCTCAGTTGAGTTTAGGTTTTTCTGCCCTGATGCTGGTTTTAGCAAATGTTTCTGTTCCTTACCCATTGTTTCCATAAGTTGTGATTCCCTGTATCTGCCTGTCTCATGTAGGGGGCTCAGATTTGCCCCAAGACTTTATTCAGATCTAAGTAGAACCATTGGCTTTATAATGTATTTAGCCTTTTATTTGTTAAAATAGTGCAATGATTGTTTTTCACATCAGATAGGAAACTGTAAGTTTATTCTTTTTTACCATTTTATTCTTGTCTTTAAGTGACCATACATTTAATAATCATCACTATTTTATTCTAATTTTGGTTATCTGAAGACCTTTCCCTAAGAATTCCTCAGAATGATCTCACAAGGCCAGGATTTTAAAGAATTTTATATGTTAGCCCTCCTCCCCCATGTTTTCACTTCCTGTGGTTTCAGTTACCTATGGTCATACCTGTTCTGAATCATTAAGTGGAAAATTAAATTTCTGTAATAAGTTTTACATTGCATGGTCTTCTGAGTAATGGGATGAAGTCTGTATCTGCTCATTCCATTCAGCTGAAGACAAAAATCATCTTTTTGTCCAAAGTGTCCATGCTGTATATGCTACCTGCCCTTAGTTATTTGGTAGCCATGTTGGTTATCAGATCAGCTGTTGCAGTACTGCGGTACTTGTGTTCCAGTAACAATTACTGCCCGAGAGTGATGCCATAAAGCCTGTCATCAGGTTACTTTGTCTTATCATGTGGTCACTGAATCGTCTCACATTATTACAAGAAAAAGACTGAGTCCATTAAAATAAGCTATCTAAGAGAGGGACAGAGGAAAAGAAAGGGAGCACATTCACATAATCTTCAGTATAGTATATAGTATAATTATTCTATTTTATTATTGGTTATTATTGTTACTTTCTTACTGCATGTAATTAATTAAGTTTTATCATATGTATTGTATAGAGAAATAATAGTATATAGAAGGTTGATTATTTTTCATGGTTTCAGATATCATTGGAAGAACTGGATGTGTAATGACAACAGTTTGTAGTTTTATTTCAATAAGTACATTTTGATAGTCTAAAAATTCTTTAGTCATATTTTATTTAATATATTAAATATATTTATTTTCTTTAGATATATCACACTGCCATTAAAAGGTGAATGGTAGCTATTGCTTGCATACATTTGGTGATCTCCATTAATTTCTTTTCCCTGGTTTCTATGAGTTTATTTAATCCTCTCCTCTTGAGTGTGGGTAGCATTTGAGATATGCTTTTAACCAATAAAATATTACAAATGAGATGAGATTAGGTTACATTGAATAGTATTACACTTTAGTAGACTGAAGCAAAAGCCTTTTCACTGCTGATTTGAGGAAGCCAGTTCTGATGTGACTAGGGGCCTTTGGACAAGGTCATTTCTTTAAAGGAATGAGTTTTTCTAACATCCTCTTTTTGGATTATTTCTTTTTAATTTTTTATTAATTAAGAGGTTTGACTCAGACATAAAGGCAAGGGATACATGTAGTGTCCATTTTAAATTATTGACCTTTTTCTCCTTGATTTTTAAAAATTGATTTATTGGTATACCTTATACATACATTATAATCACATTCAACATGGAGAATTTGTACCAGTACATGACATGCCTTGATTCTCATTTTTTCCCATTCCTCTGCCCTCCCTACAACCCTACCCATATATACATGAGGTCTGTTTCTTTTTTTGCCACCAAATTTTTTCTTTCCCTTCTTTACTTTCCTCTTTCCACCCTTTCCCTTTTCCTTTTGCACATTTTCTTTCTATTTCACAATACCTATCACACATTTTGGCATTCATTCACTCCTTCACTTTCTCATACAGGGGAAAGATGCCATATTTACACATCTGTGGCCTATTTATTTCACTTATGAGTGTGTCCTCATTTGAGTATGACATACTCCATTTGAGTACAAATGACTCAAATTCATCATTCTTTAGGGCAGAGTAATATTCTGTTTTATTTAAAAAAAAAAACAACATTTTGAGTGAGGTTGGGAGCTTCTCTTCCTGCCCAAGTCAAGCTTCCACTTGAGCATCACCCAGACTCCTCTTTGTTTGTCGCCCTCTGAGACCCTAGTAAAGCTGTGAAGTGGCAGAACCAGAGAGCACGGTGGACCCACCTGAGAAAAGGAAAGTTATTTTTTTCAGAAGCCAAGAAAAGATAAGAACAGCAGTGCCAGATTGCTTAGATAACCTTGTGTTGTGATTAGTAGAATACAATGACAGACAATTAAAGTGGAATTAATTATTTTGGAGATTGGTAACCTTTCTGGAGGGCTACAGAGAAAGTATTTCAGGCTTCTGAAATATATTCTTAGTCACAATTACACAACTTGGCTATTATAGCTCAAAAGTAGCCATAGTGTGGGCCAATACAAAGGTAAATGGACATAAAACTATATTGAGAACAATAGAAAGTGGAACAACTCATGCCAAGGCATATGGTTTGTTGACTCCTGAATTATACTCAGAGTCCTGAAAGGAATTTCCTTTTATAAGCATTTTCATAGGAATTTCAAACATACATAAAGTAAGGAGAAAAATTTGATACATTCACATATGTTATCAGCTAGGAACTAAAGTAAAGAACTTTCTGCCATTCTTATCTCATTAGTGTCTCCATGTAACCCTCTCAGATTTTTAGTGGATACTTTCAATAAAATCTGCTTACATTAAAATGCACAAATGTTAGCTGTGTAATTTTAAGAAATAGGAAGATTCTCTTATTCATGCTCCTATTACAGTGGAATGCTAGAAGGGGCTGCTCATAAAAAGTGTCAACATCAGTGCCCACTGTGGCCTATCACATGCTCTATGGTTCAACCAACCATGGCTATCTGATTTGTTGAGTTGCTGAGAGGTTGCCAGGGTAGACACAAAGGTGTCTTAGCTTACAATTTAAGAGAGAAATAGCCACTGATAGGAGCTGAACTAAGGTCTTGCAGAAGAACACACTGCAGCCTTGATCAATTCTCTCTGATGCAGCTGTCAGCCACTCTGGAAGCTAACAGTTTACTTCTTAGGTTTGGCTGACGTGACACTTTGAATTTGTCAGAGCCATGGATATCGGTTCTTCTACAGGGCCTAGCTGACGACTGCTGCAAAGATGTCAGTGTGCCTTGGCTTTCTTCCCCTAGTGAAGACACACTCTGGGGCAGGCCAGTTATTCATCTGACTCTTAGTGAAAATCAGTAAACGTGGTGGAAAGTTAAACTTTGTGAGATGCACAAATTTCACGTTTAGATGACCAAAGGATAGTCTGTTTGTATGTAATCAACATATTGGTACGACAGTTGAAGCTGAGGCGATATCAAGGTTATGCAGGCTGTCTTTTGTTCAGTTGTGAGCTTCTGCGCCATGTGAATGTGGCAAGGATTCTCTTGGTTTTGGAACTTATTTAAGTGAGTTCAGTTATTTACTCATTCATTTATTCATTCACTATAGTTATTGAGTGCAGAATAAAAGGCGAATGTTAGGTTTAGAGATGAAGTGGGGACTTGGGTTTAACTCTGAGAAAAATTAAACTCTCTGATGGTGAGCTGTGAGGACAAGAAGATGTCAGGAAAGGATAGAGACTGTGATTATCCAGAGACCATATAGAGCAGCAGGGAGATGAGGCTGGCGAAGAGGAATGACCTCAGTGTTTGTGGTGACTTTTGGAATCTGCCATAACTTCAGAAAAAGGTCACATAATGGCACCATCTGGATTCCCTGGAACCTGTTGGGGAGTTGAGATAGTGGATGAGAGGGAGAACTTCACCCAGAGCCTCGCTTGTGCTCCTTCAGATCTCTTTTTCAAGTAGAAGCTCTTATATTGTTCTTGGACTAACACAAATTCATCTCTTAAAGATTGAAGACATTTTTATACCTAAAGAGATCACATTGTTTAACCCTCTTTTACTCTGTCTTTCATGTAAGAAGCCAAAACCCTGGGATATTGTTTGCTCAAATCATGAACAATGTAGCCTGAGATTCAAATAAAATAACCCGGAGAGGAAGCCTCATTTCAGTGTGTTAAGCAGCAACAGATCAAATAGAATCGTACATGTAGATTAAACAAAGAGCCATTTTACCCATTTTACAGGGGTAGCAGAGTGAATGTTTCCTCATGAGGTGATAGACATAGGAAGCTCTTCCCTCTGGCCTCCCCAAATCCTGACTATAGCTTTTATGGGCCTGGACAAAACAGGGAAACTTGATGTGCCTAATGGAGCAAAAGAAACCAAAGAGGGCCAATTCACTGAGCATAGAACCAGAGAGGCAGAGAGAAGAGAAATACACTTTTCTGCCCTGTGCCCAAGACCACCTCTTTCTTGGGCTCTCTTGTAAATCTCCATTGTAGCATTCACTATCTTAAAAAAGCATAGCAGCTACCCTGGAAGGTGATGTCATGTACTTTCTCTTTTATTGAGGGAGTGTGAAGAGAAAGGTCCTAAAAGTTCAGCTTTAGAGAATTCTGATTTAGTGGCCAAGTTAAGGCGAATTAGAGGGAAATGTCTGCCTATGTCTACTTTTACCTCCATAATCATTAGGTTTTTTAATAGATTCCTTTATGGAAATTATCTTCCTTCTTTACCTCTACCTGTACATATATGACAAAGATGAACTGTTACCTGAAATGCACTTTAAAAGGCAAAATAAAACATGATCAATTAAAAGTAAACTTTCAGAAGAAAAAAATGCTTAAGGAAAATTAAACCACACATCTCTGTTCTCATTACCCACTAGAAAGAAAAATCAATATTTTATTTTTAAGTTATTATCCATTTCAAACTCTCCAAAGTGCCTAAATCATTTAAAATAATTGCATTTAATTGTGGTTAATTTTTAATACAGCTTCTCATGGGCTCAGGCTTTTTGGGAATCAAGTTCTGGGTTACTTTATCAGGCAAGACATCAGATCAACAGAAGTCATGACAAAAGTTAGCTGAGAGGAAAGTGGTCAATTTCAGCATGGCAATCGTGGTCATATTGACCTTTCTGACTTGGTTCAACCCTTTCATTTAAAATTATAAACGATCGTCACAATGAAGAACGGTTACTGAAATAAATCAATTTGATATTCGATGTGGATAGAATTGCAAGAGCTGCAAGAGTTGGACTCCAGGAGGAGCTGTTAATGCCCCATGTACACCTTTTGGATTTTAACCACATCTGTCATTGTGTTCCAGTGGGTCTGGAACTGTTCCTGTCTGTAGCTCAGAGCGTGCTGTGGTTCACTCAGGGCTTCTCTACGCATAGTCACTGTACCCTGATAGGGCCAGGCATATTTGCCCACAGGGTGGAGGCAGCCCTCCACCAGCGTTTCCAGGGTGATTATGTAAAAAATACCCAATTCCTACACCTCTCCAGAGAGATGACTTAAGCCATATCCAGTATTCAACTCCATTTCCGAGTTTCCTTGAAGGATTAACCTCCAGGGACTCACTAAACTTGCTGGCTTAATGTGGATTTACTGCATTACTTTCTTTGTATTGCTTTCCTATCCTCTTTTGGTGTTGCCAGTATCACTCAAATAATACTCAAACCCTTAGAAAATTGTTTCTATGGAAATTTAACCATCAATATTCAAAGAGATTCTCTATGGTTTTTCTTTTAACTGTAAGTTGTGGCAGATTGTATATACTTTTGCAAGTAACCAAATCTCTCTGGGGCTTAATTTGCTTAATATATTAAGTACATACACTAATATTATCTACTCCTTGCATTTATTAGCAGTATTAAGTAAATTAATATTTGTAAAGGATCCAGAATATACTGGCACAGATTTCATTTGTTAAATAAAATAGCACTTAAAGTATTTTTGGGAGCATTTAGAATTATTTTTTATTCCTGAACATTTTGTGCAGTGATCTTTTCTTGCTATGGTTAAGTTATTGGTTTTGCTCAACCATGAAAATTTATTAGAACTTACTTGACATGCACAGATGAGGATAAATCTGGATAATTTTCAAATCTTTTGCTGAATAGTGAAGAAAAATAAAATGCTGGATTCTATTTCATATGCAAATTATTCATTAAATTAGTGAATTGAACTCAAGGCTGTCATTTTACATTATTGGATAGCCATGTTAGTTAAACATAGCTGGGGTTCAAGTTGCTTAGAAGTTCACAACAGATTTAAATATGCTGTGAACATTAGCATGTGTTCTTTTTACTTTTTCGGGTTCAAGATGGAATTATCCCTCAAAGCAAATCTTTTTCCAAATCTTATAGGCATAAGATTCTTGGAAATGTATGTTTTGGAAACCTTCCTCTAAAAGTTGATAGAATTTTGTGTTCCAAGGAGCTTGGTTGGGGAACTTGATAAGAGTCTTTAATGAAATGTTCCTTTTTGCTGAGAATAAAAGGATATTAAATTCAACTTCATAATTCAATTATTCATAATTCAAATTCATAATTCAAATTCAATTTCATAATGTTAGTTGTGAAATTAATGGGATAAATTCATATAGATAGATAGATAGATAGATAGATAGATAGATAGATAGATATAGATATAGATATAGATATAGATATAGTCCCAGAGATAAATTCTGCTAACTCTCTAAACTCAGGTTTTACTTCTGTGACTTCTGGAGATAGTCGATGAAGTGGCCGACTACAGTGTGACAGTCAAGACTTTGATTTATTGAGTGATCCAAGTTCTGGCACAGAGGAAGGTTGATTGGACTTGTCTTGGTTGCCTCCTGACAAGGTTTTCCTGACTTTATTCTTAGCCTAGCAACTGAACCACTTTTCTTCCTTGGTTATTTTCAAGCATGTTACTCTGACAGCTTTATCAATATGTCTCTTTCTATTTTTTCAGAGCTCCTGGTACTTCATTCAACCACTAAATGAAAGCATCATGTTACATAAAAACTTTCTTCCATTTCCTCTGGCCTTTTTTGCTTAGCATGGGATCTCCTAAGACCTCAGTGAAAGCTAGAGGTGACTACTCTTTGGCTATGGTATTTCTTTCCAAGTGTATTTACAAGCTCTACATTACATAGCTGAGGAAGCCACCATAGAGAGAGAAAAAGTTCACTTAGTGATTTAGTTACCTTTCTTGTTGCTTAGGCAAAATATCTCACACAAATAAAATAAAAGAGGAAAGATTTATTTGGTGTAGGGTTTTACCGTGGGAGAGGGGAATCTCAGGGGAGAAACAGTTTATGGCAAAGCAGCGCAGGAAGGAGGCAAAAAATTCACTGATAAGTACAAAGCAATAGTAATAGTTTCTTTCTGGCTCTCTCTCTTTTTTTTTTTTGAGATGGGTCTCGCTTTGTAGTTCAGGCTGGCCCTGAGCTCACTATGTAGCCCAGGCAATCAGAAATCCTCCTGTCTCTGCCTCCCGAGAGCTGGGTTGACAGGCGTGAGCCACCACGCCCGGCACTGTGGTATGTGGTATTGATGGCTGGTGGGCATGAGTCACCACGCCCAGCATTGTATGTGGTTACCGGGATTGAACTCAGGACCTTGCGCTTGCCACGCAGGTGCCAAAAGCACTGAGCTAAATCTCCAGCCTTCTTTCAGTCTCTTTTATTTTCTGTCTAGACTACCCACCTTCCCCCACATACAAATTTAGTAATTGCACACCCTTAATCCCAGCATCACACAGTCTAGATGCAGCCATCTCTGAAAAAGCACCAGCTTGGGGAGGACATCTAGACACAGCTGTAACATTCTGCCCCTGAGCCCTGAAAGATTCATGCACATCCTTTAATGCAAAGGGCATGTAGTCCCTCTGTAAGAGCTGCCAAAATCTAAACAATTTCAGCATTGCTGAAAAGCCCCAATCCAAAATCTCTTCTGAGATTTGAAGCAAACAGCTTCCAACCTGTTGACAAATGCAAAGAAAGGAAAACATTTTCAACCCACAGTGGCCCAAGAGAAATATTCCCATTCCCAAAGGTACAAATAGAGGGATTTAAAGGATTGAGAACTAAGTAAGTCCAAAATCCAGCAGGGCAAACATTAGGTCCTATCGTTCCATGTCCAGCTCTCAAGGCAGCCTGTGACAAGGTGTGAACTCCAAAGGGCTGAGGTGCTGCCTCCTCTCTGGCACTGCCCTCCTGGCTTCTCTCCTAGGCTGGCTCTGCTCTTTCCTTGCATTTTCTCTTAGACAGTCCGTGTTCCTGGCATGCACTGGACCTCTGGCTTCAGCCTCACAGCTTCACACACTGCCCTCGCAGAGCCATGCACCCTGGACTCCCAGGTTTTTTTGTGAAACCTGGGTGTTAGCTTTCCTGGTCCCACAACTCTTGCATTCCATGTGTGCCTAAGACCAGCACCATGCAGATGATGCCAAAATCTGCCAACAGCTGGAGCAGTAGCCAGGCTTCCTCTTCTCTGGGTTATAGAAAAAAAAAATCCCATCTTGAAGTCATGTAGTGAAGAAAAAAGAACGGTTGGAGTCAGACTTGCTCCTTTTGTAACAATCCTCGGAGGAGAATGAAAACTACCCTGAAGTCACACTCAAGCTTCCTTCTTAAGTGAGCGTGCAACGTGCCCTCAGGCTTCCTGCTGCCCCCCCCCCCCGCCCCGGCATCAGAGTCGGGCCCAGCCTGCAACACACTGACCTCGGGGAGACACTTATCCAAATTGTGACACTGCACTTCTGTTATTTTTCTCTGGCTTTGAAAGAAACAGACTAAATAAGACAAAATAAGACAAAATCCCTGACCACCATGTAGTGTGAAATGTAAGATGGATATAAAAATGTGAAATCGCTCATTATCCCATGCCCCAGAAAAAAGTTGGAGTATGTTCTTATAGATTCCTTCTTCACGGAAATGCTTTTAAAGGGAATCTTCTACATACAGAGTGTGACAGAAAATATGTATACATGCTTCAGGAAAATAAAAAAATTGTCTAAATATTTTAACACTAGATTTAATGAGACATCATGAAATTAACACGGTACCTTTGTCCTCTACAATTATAAGAGGTACTCAAAGTAATGACTACGAGCTTCCAGATATTTATCAATACAGTGAGGTGTTGCTTGAGTAACCTTGGCCATTGAGATTGCTGCATGTACATTTTCAGTTTCTTTTCCCAGGGCCAGAAATAAAGTGGGCTTGCTGCTGTCTACAACAATCTTTAGGGTGCCCCATAGGTAAAAGTATTAAAATAATTATATGACTTTTTCTTTTCTTGAATTGTGTATACTTTTTTTGGTGGCCCCTGTATTTTCTTTTGAAGCTTCAATTGTTCTTTTGTCCAGCTATCCTGATTCTTAGACTATGTACAAAGCTGTAGAAACTTACTCCCTCAGATCATGAGTTCTCTGGGCCTTATCATTTGAGTTACTCTTTCTCCTCTAAAACTTATTAACTAATTTTCAGTCACAAGTAGATATCCAAGATAAGTAGGAGTGATTCCTTTGCTGAATTTCAAATAAAGATATACTGTTTAAAAAGCACATATAACACAGGATCTGTATTAATAATATTAATATATAATGTATAAGTATTATATATCATTAAATATTAGTAAAATACACTATTATATGTTATATATTAATATATTAATAATAGGTATAGTGTGATCAACCAAAACAATATTTAGTGTGTTCAGTGTGGTTATGATGAATTAAAACAAATGCTAGCCATAGGAGATCTGCTCTCTACATTTCTAAATTTTTACTTTTATTTATGCACAATGGTTTATTTTAATAACAAATAATTTATGTGAAAGTTAGCTGCACAAAGGCAATATTTGATTTGTTAACTTTCTCAACTTTTCCATTGTAACTAATGCCAACTCTAATCCCTTTTTTTGGTAGATGTTGCTAAAGCGTGTAATTTATGAATAACTTCATCTCCATACTGAATTTTCATCCTAAACCATTCCTCTTGACTCATTTTTCTTTTTTGAAGATTTTGTCATTTTCTTTAGAATGGCGGTTCTCAGTGGGCGGCATGTTTTTCCTCTGTG
>PVIC010046372.1:0-14139 GCA_004025085.1 Thryonomys swinderianus
CAGAGCCAGCCTGAACTACAAAGCGAGACCCTGTCTCCAAAAAAAAAAAAAAAAAGAAATGAGTGGAAGGTGAAAATCTGTAGACTTTTTGCAGAAGCTTCAGAGGAGGAAGAGGGAGTTTGGACACAGAAACCAACAGAAGACTCGAGACAGATTTTTTTCTTTAGGAAACACACTGGCTCCTTCCTTTTCCACCAATGGGTTTATATAGGTGTTGCCACTTCTCATCTGTTCACTTCCCCTCCCCCACCCGATTGGTCTAGAGGATCTCCTTGAGGGGTCATAGGCACACTTGAGTCTCATCGTCACTTTTGCTCATGTAGCTCTACCATCCATCCACTTGCTGTCTATTTCAACATCTGTCAGCTGCAATGGCTATGTCCACAGCCTTGGGGGACAAAGAGAAGGGTATGGGCAAGACTCCAACACTACACAGAGCCTGGAGATCTACAGTGTTCACTGATGAGTTCCTGGGGAGTTTCCAAACGATCCTAAGCGTTTCTCCCTCCAGGGAACACCCACAGCAGGACTCGGCACTCTGTGCAGAATTCTGTGATCTAATGCCCGAAAGGCACACTGCTTTCCCTAGGAACACTTTTACTGTCAGAGGTGCAATCCCGGGGCTGCTTCACTAGGGTTGGCTGCACTCTAGCTGATATTCTTTGGCTCCTCATGTTCCTTCCTAGCTGATGAAATGCCACTGATTATAGGAATGTGGATCCGAACTCAAATTCCCTTCCCCAGGGTGGTGGTTCTAGAGAGACGGCCAAAAGCTCCCACCCCAGTCTCTACTTTCTAACAGTTTCCCAGATGAACATTAGCTTGGTGGGAAGTTCAAGGTTTCCCATGGAAACTTGAGGTAATAATTGTTCTTTGAAAAAGAGCTGAGGCTTTCAAAAGGACTCCCAATGGGATGCCACCGCTCTGGGAGGAAAGCAAGAGGTTATGCAGTCAACAGCTCCATCACACAGAATGCAGCACAAGCAATGAACTCCAGGCCAACAAGCTGGTACAGAGGTTGGCATCTGGTGGCTGGCATCTGTTGGGTTCTTCCAACTTAGCATTCCCAGGTCATTTTCATGTGACATATGGCAAGGCGGAGCAAAACCAGGAGTGAAACACGGCTTTTTCTCTGACACTTCTTAAAAATAAGTGACGAAAGGGATAGAGGACTGTGGCAGACAGGTCAGAAACAGCATAAAAATATCCAGAATAATTTCCTTTTCCTACTGAGGATCCTTGTGGGAGTGTATCCGGTCCTCACCCATATGTGTATGGATATTCCTTATTGTTCTGGCCCGAAGTTAAATGGAGAAGCTTAAATCTAGGGTATAGGCAGATTAAGGTGCATTCTGTAAACTGCTTATCATCACTAGTATATTTTTAATCCTGGACCATGAATACCCAACATCAGGAAGCTGAGGACCAGGAGCAGGAAGGAAATGTGAAGCCACGGGACCCATTTTCACTTAAAAATGAGGTTTAAAAAGCTGAGAGAATAAGTTCTCCATAAAGCCTGTTGATTAGATGCGAACAGGGGTGAAAAACGGCTCAGATCCTCAGAATTGGCATGTTTAGGGGTTGGCATCCCTTCTGGTATGGCAAACAAAACTCGGAGCCACGGGGAAAACTTACTTCAATTCTTTTTTTTTTTTTTTCTCCCCCATTAAATGCGAAGAAACTCAGCCCCACTGGTGTTCCTTACCTCTTGGGGTATGTTCCAGGCCATGTAGACGTGGCTTTTAAATTCATCCATCCAAACTTCGGCCACCCGGAGGGCATTTCTGCGGACATGCGCAGTGAGGTCCTCAGTGTAGGGCTTGTGGGCGCGCTCGATGTGAGCGATCCGAGAGCAGGGCAGGACCTCCACGCTGCCGCCGCACTGCCAGACCTGCAGCAGACAAGGAGCCTCTGGTCAGCACCGGAGCAGACTGCATCTCTAAACCACTGCTCGTCATGGGCTCAGAGAAACCCAGCCCATTTCACCTTATCTCTCCACACAGCGCATCGGGAATGAATTGTAGCTGACGCGTCCTTCCCACGGCAGTGTGGCGATGGGGCCATTCATTCATGGCTTCATTCTCACTGCTATGGGTATATCTGCAAAGAATTAATGTACTTTCCTCCTCCATCCAAGACCCCCACCAGGCCAAAGAAGAGAGCAAACATCTGGCTGCCAAAGATCTGCATTCTGTTTGCCCTGGGGAAGGTAGCGAAGTGCTTGAGGATGATCTTGAGGATGGTCTTGATGTCAGCCCTGAATATAGGGAATCAGCAGGAACTCCCAGCAGAGCCTTAGGCGAGAAAGAGCAGACACCTTTCTCCTACCCCATCCTTCCTGCAGAGAGCTGCCAAGAAGAGAAGGGTGTTAAACTTCTCACCAATCGTGGTAAATCTGGGTGCGATTAGAGTTTGAAAGATGAAGATGACTGACACTGCCTTCTGAGCGTCGATGAGCAGTGTCTTAAAGCTTTTACCATCTGAACGTTCAATGATCCTCCACATGAAAAGACACATATTTTTTCGTCTCAAAGTTTTCCCATCCTGTTTGTAATTGTAGAATGCCCTCCTAATAGTTTTATCAGCTAAAAAAAAAAAAATCACTTCTCAAGACCATGACCATGAGGGCCCATACACTGTGGAACTCAGGGCAGGGCCAATCTCCCCCTTCTCTGGACCGCACAGCTCTGCATACCACAGCCCAGCGGGCCATCCCCACTCACTGACTCTGTGTTGCCACAGGACAGAACTAGTGTCTCATTTGTTTTTCATTTCTAGAGACTAAACCAAAAGCCAGGTAGTAACAGGTACTACATAAATACTTGTTGAAAAAATACATAAGGGATTGGTGCTCAGGCAGTCAATGGATGAGTAAATGATTGACACTTGGTGAGTAGGTTGAATCTGAAATATCTGGTCAGAGCTGGTAGATGTGGCTTTTGAAGCACAGCCATCAAGATCTTTTATAGACAAGCACGGTCACCTGCCAAGTACTGTCCATTGGACAGTTCAGTGGATAAATTTCACACTTACAACATGTGCTGCTCCACAATAACAAGACTGGGCCCAAGACAGAGCACGAGTTGGGTTTAACTTAATCTCTCTGTGATAGTGAGGAAGACAATATCTTGTTTACAATTCATGTCACACCAGGGGCTCCCTACAGGGTATGGGCAGTTGGAATTGGAAGTTTTACTGATTTATCACTTAGGTAAGGTTGTCTTACGTCGAGGGCCAAAAGAAAGGAAACAGACATTTTCACTCAATGTTTACTGTGTGCCAGGGACTAGATCTACATATTCACAGAAGAAGTAAAACATGGAGATAATGAACAAAGGGTTTGCAACCCAAATGCTGAAGGTTCAAATCCTGGTTCTACTTTATTTTGTCTATGTGAATTTGAACAAGTCACCTCTCATTTGTTTTTCCATTGTTTCATTTCCATAGTGATAATAATAATTATTCTTATCTCAAAGATTTCATACATAGTGCCTGGTTCATTACAGGCACTTGGTCTTAGCAATTACTAAACAAATTATACAGGGGAGTCCTCAGAATAACCCCTGCGATAGTTGTTATCTCCAGTTCCAAGAGAAGAAACAGACTGAAGAATGTCATTTGTCTAGGACCACAGAGCTGCTATTTCAGACAAAAGCATCTGCCTCCAGGCAGAGACAAATGTTCCTCAGTGACCAGGCTATGGACCTTTCTCCTTGGGACCCACATCTGCTGGAGATGTGCTGATTTCTGGCTTGCTTTGCTCAAACTGTCAATGGAAGCCTGTGGATACTGTGAATAAGTTACCTGTGGCACAGCCAGGATAATCCGCATCCTTGCAACTGGAAGGGAGTCTATTACTCAACATATTTCAGTGCCAAAACACAGGACATGATTTGGACCAAAGCTCTCTTATCATGAGACCTGTTTCTCAGAGGTCTTGTTTCTCACCATTTCACCTTAGAGAGGGAAGTGGGAGAAGATGGTGTTATTCCAGTGAGAGTGGCTTGAATCATGAGATCATGAGACATGAGAAAGGGACCACGAGAGCTCACTGTGTAGCTCTTGAATTCACTTCCCTCTTTGCATCCCTGAGGCCATTTCTCTTATCTGAGTCAAGGTCACCTTTCATGGATTCTGTTACTACCTCCAAAACACTGATGCTTTTGCTTCATCTTCTTCCAGTGTCATCTGCAATACTGCAATCGGTGATTATCTAAAGGTATGAATTGGGTCACATCCCTCCCCAGCACCCCACCCCCCAAAACACCCTGGATCTGGGCTTGGTCCCATCCACACCTCCTGCGTTGTGTTTGTGCTCCCCAGTGTATCCTCTACTGCAGCCATGCAGAATCTTTTCTTCCTCCAGCATTTGCTTTTTCTTTAACTGCTGTCTACACATACAATGATCTATCCCACCCCACTGTGCTTCCTCAACTCACTGTTTGGGCATCAGTTTGAGGTCATTTCCCAGTGTGCCTTTCAACTAGGTCAGGCTGTCATGTTCTGTGGTCCCTGCCTCATCTCTTCCTGACCTAGCACAACTGGAACTGTTTGTTTAATCATCTTTCCTCTTTCAAAATGTCATCTAAGCTCTTCATCACATTCTTCTTTAGAAAAGCATTAAATGCTGCCTGGGACAGATTGTGGGTTTCCAGGGAGGAGGGGCATCAGGCTAGGTAGGAATATTTAACAGCACAACTTTGGGGTCAGAGGGAGCTGGACTCAAATTTTTACTTGCCCTCGCAAGCCTCCCCTCTGGCCAGCGGAAGAAGGTGATGCATTTCAAGCCCGTGGCTGCCTCATTGTGCAACGTGGAAGGGAGCCAAGGAAGTGAAAGCATTAGGTACAGAGGACAGGACATTTCGGCCAGTTCTGGCCCCACTGTGTGCTCACAGGGCATATTAACGGTAGCCTAAGAAACTTGCCTGATAGGAGCACTGCTTGGCTCCTGTTGGAGCTCCTGAAATACTGAAGCCCTATTTGTGCCTGTGATTAATTTATAACAATTGCTACAATTGCTGCTATTTGGCTTCTGCTGTATGCTTCACTTTGTGTGTGTGTGTGTGTGTGTGTGTGTGTGTGTGTGGTATTAAAGATTGAACCTGGGCCCTTGTGCTTCCAACTGTGCTTCCAATAGCAGTACCATTTAAGCCAAATCCCCAACCCTGTATACTCATTTTTGAAGGCAAACAGTCTCCACAGGACAAGCTGCCTTTCCTCAGAACATTCTGCAGAGGACAGGGTACATATGCTCCCTCCCCGGAGATGCAGAGTGCCTAGCGGTCACCTGCACTCTCCTCCATTCTCCAGCTGTTCAGCAGATCTCAGCTATGGGCAGAGGGAGGCATCTGTCTTGGACACAGCAGATGGGTTCTTGGAGGCATCTGGGCTTTGGAGCAGATGTGGACATGGCATAGTACCCACCACTTCTGGACCCTGTGAATCATACTGACATCAACAAGAAAGGACTGATTCCTGGGGGATGAGTAGCTCCAATGACAAAGCTTGACCTCTAAAAGAATCCCCAAAGTCTTATTCATAGCTGATCTCAGACTCTCTCTAGAATGATATACAATCTCTAGGAAAGAAAATCATGCACATCTGAATGGTGTACAAGATGACACTATGATGCCTCCATGGAGGCTTGGGAAAGGTAGGGGACAAGGGAGCAAGAATACGGGAGCTGACCTTGGCACATGAAATGGTTAGCCTACAATGGATTCCTTTAGGTATACAGCATGGCCAGCCCAAGCCAGATGGAGGCTCGGGATAGGGAAGGCAGTGTCAGAGAAGCAGGCTCACTGGACAGAGAGTGAAGGTGTGGCTAGAAGGGCTATGAGTTCCAGTGAGTAGGAACTTCAAGTGGGGGGAGGGGATGTGTGTACCACTTGAACGGCAGGGAAATGAAAACAAAGAAATCTCAGGTAACAACTCCCAACTGTAGATCACATAGGGAAGCATGCAGTATGTCTTACAGGTAGTAGAGGCACTGGATGGCTATCAACCCAAGGCTGAATTCTCCATTTCTGGATAGGCACAGAGCTGTGTGCTTCTTGACCATGCCAGGATCTTTCCTGCTTCTGTGTTTTTGCACCTGCTAGTCTAGCCCCGTGTTCCTGGAATAGCTTCACACACTTATTACCTTATTCAAATACTGATGTCTTTGTGTACTGTGTCTATGTTAGACAGGATGGGAATACCTTTAGTGTACCATTCTTTTTATTCAAAATACTTTATACACTTATTCTTTAAATATCTGTCTTGCCAAACCAAGATGTAACCTCCATAAAAATAGGAATTATGTCTCTCTGTGTTTATCACAGTGTATGCCAGCCCTGGCACTTAGAATATATTCGGTAACTATTATTTGAATGTGTGAACTTGAGAATTCTGGGTTTTTAATGACAGTAGATACATGGTTTTTAACTAGCTCAGCAGGATGCCCTAATAAAGGCCATAAACATAAAATGTGGCCAGATTTTACTGAAGACAATGGCTTCCTTTACATATACATGGTTCTTCAGCAAAGCGCTGACATTTAAGTGCATACTGCTGCAACCAGGGAGACTTACTTTGGTTGTAGAGCTTAAATGAATGTCATAAAATCCAGGAAGTCATCAAATGAGCATGGCCCACGGCAGACAGCTTTGTATCAGGGAACCAGAAAATCACTGTAGAGGGAGCCTCCCAACCTTGGAAAATGCTTGGATATATCTACAGGAGTGCTACTGAGCTGATCCCCCAGACATGACCTAGGCCTAAAGCAAACTGCAAACACTGGTACCAGCGCTCAGCCAAATCCCCTTTACCAAGTCTTGAAGTGGCTTGTAGTATCCTTCTAGAACTACAAGAAAATCTGTAGCTCTTGAGGACCAGTGGAGAGGATTTGACTTTTCTGGCTGTTACATATTAACTTTTTTTTTTTTTTTTGAGACAGGGTCTCACTTTATAGTTCAGGATGGCCCTGATCTCTGCCTCTTGAGTGCTAAGATTACAGGCATGAGTCACCACACCCCGCAAACTGGTACATGGGACCAGGGATGGAACTTGGGACATTATGCTTGCCAGGCAGATGCTGGAACCACTGAGCTAAATCCCCAGCCCTATATATTAATTTTTGACTTGGTGTCAAAAATTTTGTCTTTGGTGTCAGTTACATTTTATTGGTAATAATGATTCCCTGTGAGGTTTAAAGGAGATTCAATATGAAAAGCTCCACTAGCAAAGACCAACACTGTAGGTTCTCAGGAAGCCGGATCTTTTTTTTTTTTTTTTTTTTCCTTTCCAGGACAAGAAGCCAGTGGTACAAAGTTGGGGGTCATTCTGTGTGCCCCTTAGAAGTCTTCCCCTCCGCCTAGCCTCAGTTTCCTCTAGCTGCCAAAAGGGGGAGCTGGATTTAATGATGCTTTAGATCCCTTCTACTTTCTGAAATCTGTAAACCTGAGTTTTGTTAGTACTTCAGGTGATTCCCAGTATTTGAGACACAACCAACGGAGATGTAAGTTGGGGTATAGTTAGCACACACTGTGAGGCAACAGGATATTGTTTGAATATCTCTCCTGTTCAAAGACTTGTGATCACCCCATAGTCTATGATGAAAGCAGTAAATGAGTTTTTACTCCAATGTTAAATCTATTCATGTTAATGTCCTAGGTTGAAAAGAATTTTGAGACTCTCTCTGGTTCAAAGAAAAAGCGTAGCACCTTTTATGAGCTGTGTTTACCATGGGTAAGAAATTGAAGATGATAATACCTTAGTCTTATATTTCATAGCCAACCACACAGGATAATATCTCAAATCTTTCACATTTTATCTCCTTGTGATCCTTTTCTCTTCCTTCAATACAAGGATTGAATCCAGGGCCTTCACACTGAGTTATATTCTCAGCCTTTTAAAAAATATATATTTTTTAAAATTTTAAAACAGAGTATCATTAAGTGTCTAAGTTGCCCAGGCTGCTTAGATCTTAGCTGTGATCCTGCTGTCTCAACCTCCCAGAGTTCTGGGATTACAGGACTGTGCCACTATGCCCAGCTATCTCCTTAGGACTTTTAATGAGCCCTTGGCTCTCGGCGAATTGTTTTCCCGGTTCTCTCAGCTCAGAAAGCTTCCATCCTACTCCCTGTCCACCCAAAGCCAGTCTGGTTCAGTTCCTCCAAACTCTTGGAGCACATGATTTGTGCCACTCATGTGGTCCTGACTTCTTGGCTCATGTGCTTAATTATCTTTGTATGTGTAGCTCTCTCGCCTGGCTTGGCTGTGAAATGCTGGACACGAGTGGAAACCAGAACTGGGCAGGCTGAGGGCAGGAAGATGAGGTAGCCAAGGCTAAGGGCTGGGAGAGCTGGAAGAGGATAAAAGCTCCTTTGCAGAGTCAGAGGATGGGGTCGGAGATGTAGGCAGACAAACATGGATGGCCTGGCGGGCACTTAGTCTTGGGCCGCTATTCAGGTTTGCACGTGTGTGTGTGTGTGGGGGGGGGGGAGATGTACAATTCAATGATACACAATACAAATATTTACCTCTGCTCCACTTAAGAAACTTTGGGTATCTCTTGGAAACCTCTCTGTGTCTCTCCTTATCCCCAAAGGAAACCGATTGTCCTGAATCTTGTTAATAATTTCCTTGCCATCAACTTAAACTACACATATTTTTCCCTCCTGTGACTGGCCCACAACAGCTGACCCTAGGAAGGCTCATGGCTGTCTTGTCATCACTGAGGGAGCTCGGGCCTTATCCAGGGCCTGGCACATGAGAGGAGCTCAAAATATATTCACTGCATGTTTGAAAGAGCCAAGTTGGGCTTTTGTTCTGGGTTATCCCCCAGTGTATTTTACCTGGTGCTACCCAGATTTCCAAGGGAAGCTATTTAGTCATTTTAAAGTGAAAAGAAATGTTTAAAAAATCTAGCAATGCTTACTCTTCCATTGAACCTCAAAGAAAAACACTCCCTGGGGATACAGTTTCTCAAGACCTCTCTTCTCACAATGAACATTTCCAAAGTGTCCTCGTGACTGAACTGCTCCTTAGTAAACACGATGCCTTTCCTTGGGAGGAATCCCCGAAAGGAACTAACCACTTTGGTCAGTCCCAAGACACGCTGGGAGCAGTTCTTTGTTTGAAAGGAACCTTTCTCACTATCACAAGGCAACAGAAGGATTTGTCTGGCCGAATTCTAAGGAGAGACAGATTGGCTGGATGACTGGGAGCTTTGAATAAAGAAAGACTCAAAAGGTGGCTTTACTGGGATTTAGGATGTACAGGAATAGCAGCTTATTCACAGGAAATCTAGAAGTCACAGGATAGTAGCAAAGGTGTCACTCTAGTAAACTGGCCTATCACAGAATGTGGACTCCACTTATGCTTGAACTCCAATGCTCTGCCATAAAGATCGGGCAGATTTCAGACAAGGATGTTTTTGAGGATTGCTTTGTCAGTGTGTGGCCACTGAGAGCAGAAGGCAGGTCTAATGGTTCTGAGCTAGGGGAGCTTTTTCATGGCTTAACTCTCATATTCTCATATTTAGAAAAGAGGAGATCAGACAGACCCTGATGTGCTGTGGATAGGTGGCCTCAAGGTCAGGCATCTGGGTGGCCCTCTGCATCTGCCAGATCCCAGAGAGATGAAAAGAGGGCACGGGGCCTGTCACTTGCCCAGGATTGTCTTCCCTGGGCTTACTTCTATCACCCATGCCTTCCCCTACATGTTTAAGCCAGAGTGACCTTAGTGACCTTGAAGTTCAAAGATGAGGAACCCATAATAGAAGCAACCCGAGTCTATTATTTCCCACCTGGGGAAATACTGCTGGACAGAGCCTCCCAGCCTTCAGAGAACTGCGAGCAAGGAAATAAACTTTTCCTGAGTTAAACCTCTGAGGTTAGAACCTGCAGATGTGGTCCACGATGCTGTGTCTCAGGGGCTAGAAGTAGCTGTAGAAGGTTGGTCTCTGATTTAGCTCAGTGATTCCACTGGGCTTTGCAGAAGAAAGCTTCAGGCATACAGGGGTGTGTGTGCCAATTCCAAGGGGAAGATCCCCTTACAATCTCACCAGAGAGAAAAAAACAAAAACGAAAAAAAAGATCTCACCAGAGAGGCCCACAATAGACAGCTTGTCTAGTCCCAAGGGTGAGCGAAGTAGCTACAAGGGGCAGATAAGGAAAGGATCATTATGAGTCAGTTTTTTGGCAAGAATCTAGTTCAAGGTCAGATCCAGATCAGAGGGCAGGAGATACCCCAGGCTGAAAGAGGAGATGGTAGCTTGGAGGTCCTATTAGCCCTAGGTTCCTCAGGAAGTCATAGGTGGCAGTGCTTCAAGCTCAAGGAAACTGCCAAGTTCCAAGTCAGGTCCCATTGACACTTGCACTGTCTACTTTAATTGCTTCTCTGTTTGGAACTGAGATCTCTGCCCCACCTCCCCATTACATTACAGGTTCTGCTAGAGAATGACAATGAGTCTGAATGTCACAGGGATCTGGGGAGCAATTTTCTAAACTCCAAACTCTGGAGAACCATTTTCCTCTATTAGTTGGGCCCATCTATGTACTCTGCGTGCACAGTCTTCTGTGGTGAGTCCTTTCAATGGCTGTGAGATGCCTTCTCCTCGTGGACGTGCTTGTTCTATCCAGCTCACATTCAAATAGAACCTGGACTGTGTTTAATTTATACTTTGCTCTATAAAGATGAGCCACTTATTTAAAGTGTTTCCTTTTTTATGTTTTTAATCAGTGGTTGTTTCTTTTCTCTCTCTGAAGCTTAATCTAATCAGAAACAAATCTGACGCATATGAATGGAACGGCTCATTAGCATGTCCCAACCAAATTCAAATTGGCCGTCTCTGCAAGACAGCTGACACTGACCCAAATGGGGGCTCTGACCAGTGTCCAAGGCATATTGCTTTGGTGAGTCAGGAGGTCCTCTCTGAAACCCAGGACACCCAGAAGTCACAGGAGAAAGTATACACTCTGTCACTCTCTGCAGAGCAGGGGCCATCTGACCACAGGGTGGCTGGCTGCCTTGACATGGAGACGGGATAGGTAGAAGCCAGCATGGCAGATCCCAGGGACAGGCGTCAGTAAAGGCAGTGTGTCTGGCCCAAGCATCACAGCACGCTTGGCTCCAGAGGACTGTCCCAGTTATCACCAGATGATAAAATGAAGCTGAAATGCTGAACCGTCTTTCAGCCAGAATGACATCTGTTTTAAGGAGCTTCCCTCTTGTCCAATTAAAATGCAGATTATGAAAGCTGTTGTTCTGGGTCTTCTCTTATAGCAATTTGCCCTTTTCGTACACATTAAAATGAATCATCAGCTTGGGCATCATGCTGTCTTCTCTGAAAAGCACCATCATTGAGCTCACATTAGCAATGGGATATATGAAAGCACTGGACAACGTAGGACGGCAGAACGGAAGGGGACCCACCATTTCCCAGGGGAACAAACTGAGAGTCAAGGTCACATGACAGTTTGGAAGCAGAATAGTGAATGGATCTAAAACCCCCCTCTTGGGAGAAAAGAAGTCAGTTGTTCAGGGACCGGGCTCTGAACCAAAGTGTTACTGTCCAAGCCTACAATCCCATTAGTGACTTCATTTCATTTTCTAACACTCAGTTTCTTTGATTGTAAAATGGAGACGAAAATAACTCCAAAAATAGCTGTGAGAATTAAATTAAGTAACAGGAGTAGAGAGTTTATCTCCATACCTGGCTCAAGTTTAGAGCCCACTAAGTATCAGCCATAATAAGTACTGTAAGATTCCACCGACTGTAAGAGCCACCGCTTCCACTTTTCACAAAGGTGGGAAGAAACGTCTACAGTCCTCCGAGCTGGAGATTTACATATCCTCCTGCCTATGTCTCATCAGTACTTATGTATCATTTGAGCTTCTCAAGCTTATTTCATCCAAAGCAAAGTTCCCACTTCCTTCCCTGCCTCCCCATTCATCTGTAATCCTGTCCTCTTCTTTCTTCTCCACAGTTAATGCATCAGCAAGTGCAGTTACTTCTACCTCCTAAACAGAGCTGGATTTAATCACTTCTCTTCATCTGCACAGCCAACATCCCGGGCACTGGGACCATCCAGAGTCTCCTAACAGATGTTTTTCCTTCAACTTTTCTTGCCCTCCAATTTCCCTCCTAAAGTGATAAATCAGAGTATGTCTTTAGTCTCTGTGTTAACAGTTCCTTGAGCACTTATTGGGTATCAGGTACCTTTACAAGAGACGGGTGTTTCATTAATGAACCTAACATGTAAAACCTGCATTCTGTTTTCTTCCAGTGTAACATTTATTGCAGACTAAATTAGCTCCCAATATGTTAAGCCACTAATTCCCCATGTCATTATATTAGAGATAGGGTATTTAAAGAGATGATTAATGTGAAATGTGATTATAAGAGTGGAGCCCCAGGCTAGAGATTTAGCTCAGTGGTTCCGGTGCCTGCCTCGCAAGCGCAAGGCCCTGAGTTCGATCCCAGCAACCACACAGAATGCTGGGCATGGTGACTGATGCCCACCCGCCATCAATACCACATACCACAGTACCGGGCGTGGTGGCTCACGCCTGTAATCCCAGCACTCAGGAGGCAGAGACAGGAGGATTGCTGAGTTCAAGGCTTGCTTGGGCTACATAGTGAGCTCAGGGCCAGCCTGAACTACAAAGCGAGACCCTGGCCCCCCTCAAAAAAAGAATGAGTGGAGCCCTGATCTACCTGGGGTCCTTATAGAAAGAACAGATATTGCCCCAGAGATTTAGCTCAGTGGTTCCAGCACCTACCTAGCAAGCACAAGGTCCCTAGTTCGATCCCCAGTAACCATGTGCAACAATACTGGGTGTAGTGACTCATGCTGACCAGCAATCAGTATCACATCCCACAGTGCCGGGTGTGGTGGCTCACGCCTGTAATCCCAGCACTTGGGAGGCAGAGACAGGAGGATTGCTGAGTTCGAGGCTTGCCTGGGCTACAATAGTGAGCTCAGGGCCAGCCTGAACTACAAAATGAGACTGTCTCAAACAAAACAAAAAGGAGGTATTATTTCACCTCTTTCTGTCTCTGTTTCTTTCTGTGTGTCTGTCTCTCTTTCCTGTGCTATGTGAGTATATGGCCAGAGGATGGCTCTCTGTGGGCTAGAAAGACACCTCTGCCTGACTGGATCCAACCATGATGCCAGCCTCTTGCTCTTGGATCTTCAGCCTACAGAGTGGCAAGAAAGCAAATTTCCCTTGTGCAGCTGTTCAATTTTTTTCTATTTTGTTATGGCAGCCCGAGTTGATTAACGTAGCACTTATTCCCATTTGTACCCATACATCTATTTTTGTTCCATGTTGCCAACTGTTTGTCTCATTACATCATTAGCTTCAGAAAGGAATGAGCTATATTTACTTTTCACACATTGTATGCTAAATGCCAAGCATGGTACTTTGCATATGGTAGGCAGCCAATAAGTTATATTAGATGAATAAACTACATCAAATGGGAACATACAGTTTTAAGTACAGTGACTGTATGCTCTGGCTTGTTTGGGTCGATACTGGTTTATAGTTCTTATTTCTTGGGAATTACTAGTCACATCTCATTTTACTCTCAGATGTATTTGGCCCAGACACCAAATTATTTACTTATATATTTATTATTTAGCTATACATGCCAACATTTTAAGGCACAAGTTGACTTTAGAAACATTAAAATCTAAGATAAATATCTGTCCTGAAGTTACCGTATTACTAGTCTCTCCCCTAGTAGGCAACTTTTTTTTTTTTTTTTTTACATATGACTATTGATTCTGGGGCAGTGAAAATTATGCAGACCACCCGGGGGGTGCAGCATCCAAAGCAGAAGGAGTGGGGAGAAAGCCGGCGTAGCCCTCAAGTAACACTCTGTACAAGAAAGACCAGGGCCTTGACCTTCAAACTTCCTCAAAGCGGACAGAGATGGGATGTAAAGAAGTAAATCATGTTCCTTTGGGGAGTTTACATCACAGATTAACTGCTTTCTTTTCAGGACTGCCACATAAGCCTTGCTTTATTGAACAGTCCTCATGGAGGGTGATTTCTGAAAACCATCATCCACAGGCACTAAGGAAAACACCTGTATGTACTTTTCCGCTTGCACCGCTTTACGAAGTAAAGGGCATTTCTAAGGGGGGG